>APFE030207843.1:69814-91569 GCA_000404065.3 Pinus taeda
GAGCATAGTTGGCAGCCTTATGTACTTGACTGCAACTAGGCCAAACATTATGCACGCTGTGAGTTTAATCTCCAGATTTATGGAAAGACCGAAAGAGACTCATTGGCAGGCAGCCAAGAGGATTCTAAGGTATGTGAATGGAACGAAGGGGTTTGGTATTTTATACTCCTCTTCTGAAAGTTTCATGTTGACAGGTTACACGAACAGTGATTGGGCTAGAAGTGTTGATGGTAGGAAAAGTACATCAGGATATGTGTTTCATATGGGATCGGGAGCCATCTCAATGGGCTTCCAGGAAGCAACCAGTTGTGTCTTTGCCAACAGTAGAGGCAGAGTATGTGGCAGCAACAGTAGCAGCATGCCAAGCAGTGTGGCTGAGAAGAGTTCTCAGAGACTTGTGTCATCAACAAGAAAATGGCACAACCATTTACTGTGACAATAGCTCAGCAATAACTTTGTCTAAAAACTCTGTTTCTCATAAAATAACAAAGCACATAAATACCAAGTTTCACTTCATACGTGAATTGGTTAACAATGGTGAGATTGTTTTGTAGGACTGCAAAACAGAGGATCAACTAGCTGACATCTTGAAAAAACATTAACAAAGAAAAGTTTTAATCATTTCAAGAAATGCCTGGGTATGCAGCAGTTGAAATTAAGGGGGGGTGTTGGAATTTAATTCCAACTACAACACAGAACAGCTGGACAAAATTCATATATTTCAGCCTATTCGAAGCAGCAAAGTCTTCACTGATATTTTGCACATTAAATGCGCATTAAATTCAGAATTCAATACCCCTGCAGACTGCCGACTTGTTTCCACTAAGAAAGGCATCACCGCCTTCTATAATTAATACACAGATAAGAGTTAGTAGGTATTTTGGTTAGTTTATTATTTAACCTTAGATATTTTTCCTATAAATATAAAGAACAATAGTTCAATTTGCAAGAGAGAAAAGAACAACAGTTCTGTTTTTAGTTTAGAAAATAACAGAGAGTCTCTTCTGCAATACAGCACAACAGTACTAAAATGTAATTTCTGTGTTTTTTTTTAGAAAGAATGTGAAGCAGCACGAGCTCACATGAATGAAGCTTTATGCACAGCAATGCTGAGATAAAGTTGCTGAAACACAGTGCTGAGACAGAGTGCTGAAACAGCAGTGTTGAGACTGCAATACTGAGACAGAGTATTTTTTTCTTATTTGTAACCGCACAGCAGTGCTGAACACCTGCAACTTTCTGAGATAAAGAAAGTTGGTTTAGTGTATCAGTTGTTTTACTGTATCAGCTGTTTTACTGAATACAAGTTAAGTTTCAGTTATTGTTTCACCAGTTTAAGTGTTGCTAAGTATTGTTCTGTTTTTTCAGTTTTACTTTAAGTTATCGAGAATTTCCTGTTGCTACAACACCAAATCTCCGTTGCTGCAACACCAACACTCTGTTGCTGCAACACCAAATCCTGTTGCTATAACACCGTTTCCAATAAGCAGTTTTCTGTTTTCTTCTGTGCTAACAAAAACATAGTGTTATTCTGCGTTGCTGCAACACCAAATCCTATTGCTGCAACACCATTTCCAGAAAACAAAATTTTCAGTTTTCTATGCAAAAACAGAGTAAAAACAGAGCATTTTTTTCATTGTCTATTTGTTATGGAGTTTAGCAGAAAATTCTAACACCATCGACAATCAGCTAATTGAAAGGAATCTGGAAATCCCTCTTCCAATGGCCTGCCATTGGTGGAGTGCCTGGGAGAGGGGCACATCACCCAACCCATCACTGCATATTTAGGGGCTAGAGAACCCAAGGTGCCAGCCAACCTAATTCAACAGAATATTTTCCATCGGGGGCCAGCTTGACCAACTTGAAATCCAAGATCAAATCTAGCGGCTTCGGGTAGCCATGTGGAGCACCAATCTATCCCATAACAAGCCCTCCCTCATTGGGCATCGAAGAATAGCCATCCACACCCCCATCAACTTGCTCCATATGACATTGTGGGAAATAAAACACCCACTCCTCAATCCTGGGAAGCGTAACAAGAGGGCCAGAATAGTCATGCCACAGCTCCTTGCATAATGCATCTTGAGCACTTGGTGAAGAATTATGCTAAAACAACGCGGGAAACGAGCTCGATATCCCAGATCTTGAGCCCGGGGAAGGAAATGAAGATGAGGAGCTAAATCCCTACAGCTTTAGAGATGAAATTATAGAGAAACCACGTCATGGGAGCGAAGGTGAGCACCATGCCATGGAGCAGGCTACCGCCCTCCACAACCATGAGCATGAAATAAGGGAACAATCTCCTAGATCTAAGCATGGTGCCATCAATATCCGCAATCGTCGTTTGGTTTTCCCAACCCTTGGAGCTGCATTGTTTGATCACATCAAAACTCATGAAAGGATGATCCGTCTCTCGATCTCCAAGGCCAAGCTCTAGCATTTTATCACCGAATAATGCTTCCATGGTTGCCTTCTTCAATTCCCCAACCAGCACATCAGGCTTCTTCATGAAACCAATAGCTCCGTTCCATGAACCTTGTCAGCCCCAAACCCTTGATTTTCAATGTGAAATCTTCTCTACCAGGTGATAATCCTCCAAAAGGATATGACGTCTTGAGTCGTGCAATCATCATCTTGGCAAGTCCTAGAAATAATCTCCATCCTGAGCCTGTTTGACGCGATTCAAACATCATTGGAATCCGCTCTTTGAGTTTTTCGCAATGGTGCCATTAATTGTTGATTTAGAATTGGAAACGTTTTGGATGTTTTCCATCAACAGAGGGATACATGTCCCCATAAAACTCGAAATTTTGCAAATGAGCAAAAATAAACATTGCAGAAATGTTATGAACTGTTTACCATACTAGCACTAAGCATTTTCTTCTCGTAATCATGCTTTCCAAATGGTGGATGGAGCCTCCTTATTCACGAGCTTTTTGACCATAGGTATGCTTGATTTGTGGCGAATTTCGGGGTGAAACTTCTAACACTTATTCTCCCAATGACCACTGCTTTTGCAGAAACAATAGAAATTATGTCGCTTCCCATTCAATTATGTTTTCATGTTAGGAGGATTCAGAAGGTTCTCATTCTTCTTGGTCTCACTTCTCGTGGATACATCTATCTTCTTAACCAACACTTTCTTTGTGTGATGCTTAACTACATCATGGTTAGAATATCTATGGAAGAAATCATTTCTCTTATATGCAAAAGAAGAATTTTAATGATAGTTATACCTTCGTGACTTGTCCTTGAACCGACGAGGACTAGGTGGCTTGATTCCCTTCTTCGAATCGAGTGATGAAGAGACAACTTTTGCTTCAGCTACCTTCGATCATCCTCCTTTCTCTTCCTGCCCATAACCTAAGATTGCAAATGGTTGACTTGGTACAACCTCCAATTGTTGTATGACTCCTTGGCCATTCATGCCAAGTCCACCTCCTCTATACCCCATTTTCATGAGAATCTTCATGCCAACTTTAGTTTCGTATTGAGAGAGAACATAACATGAAGTAACATCATATACCTTGGTTTGAGATGCAACATCCATCATTTCAATGTTCTGCAACTTAACCAATAACTCCTCTTTGAATCTTAGCATCTTTTGAAGCTCCTACTTCTCCTCTTCAGCTACCTGCAACATTCTTCACAACTCTGCATTGTCAGCTTGAATGATGTCATTTATCTCTTGCAACTCTTGCATTGTTTTAGCATGCTTCGCTCCTCTGCCCATCCTGCAAAGCGGTCACCTGCTCTGATACCAAATGATCCGATATGGAGTTCAATACTACTCTAACCAATGTTTACAGTGTAAGTAACTTTTAATTGATCATGGCTTATATATGTTTAATTGAGCACATTAGTTCATCTATTATAATGCATAAAACACATAAACATAAGTAAATGAACTTAAATATCAAGAAGCACATGCAAGTAAATAAGAAAGAGACAACCAAGGTTGATAACGAAGTTCACCCCTCCATCTCTGGGGCTACATCTCCAGATCTGCGTCAACTGGAATGCATATATTATATATTCCTTCTTTAAAGTAAGCTCTCAAAGCTCTCTTACATTCAACCTCTATGGATTTTCATTAGTTTTTTTTCACTATGACTCACATAAGGAATATATATAGTTTTTCCTCACTCACTCTCCAACAAAGTGATTTAATTACAACATCCACAATTGTAGGACCTATTTACAGAGAAGGAAAAACACGATCCATGAAAGTAGGATCTCCAACTATCTCAGGCTCATAATTGGGAAAAGTCTTCAAAATCACTTAAAGACTCCTTATCCATGCCCTTGATTCTCTCAACCTACAATTGAGAAAAATAGAAAATTGGTGTGAGGTGGTTTCTCACATTAAAATGGATTTCCAATTACATTAAATGAATAATATATGAGACAAATTTCCTCTCACCAATATTAATCTTTTACATCAAAAGTGAATGATAATTCACGAGTTTAATAAAGGCTCATGAACTGCATAACCAAATGCATGAGCATCTCATGAAAAGCATTAATCATAAATAACAAAAAATGCATGAGACGTTCTCCCCGGAAAATGTGTGAGAAATAAAAACTCATTAACTAGAATTTCATCTACTTGAATACTTCGTCGCCAACCTTTAAATCAACATGGCTCAAAGTAAAAATCTCTTTCACTTGCGAAGATCCTTTTAGATGAACATTCATCCCTTATCTTATGAAAAGTGGATAGTGTATCTCTAACAAAAATTCTATTGATGAATGGGTACCATGTGTCTCAGATACCACTCAATGCCAAATTTACTAGTTTTTTTTTTTTTTTTTTCACCTGCTCTCCCACTATTGCAAGTTGACCATGGATCTACATGATCTTCATCATATAACCCATTATTAAGTTAGAATGTGTTATCTATGTGGTCAGGAACATATTGTTCAACATTACCTTTATATTTCTTATTTTTCTTTGATATAATCCTAGCATGGTATTAAAATTCTCCTTGGTTTTTTTCTTATTGGGTAAGTGAAGAATCAGATGATCCTTTATAATGTCCAATAATATCCTTTATTCCCTTATTTCCTTTTCTAATTTGTACTTCTCTTGTCAATGTCATAGCATGGGGATCTCTCTCAATAATCTCCCATAGATATTTTTCCTTTAGAACGATAGTGATCCTAGACTTCCAAAGTAGGAACTTTCATGCTCCATCTAACTTTTCTTTGTACTGAAGACCCATTGCATCCATATTTCCAAATAGTTCCTAATAATTCTTATTATTATTTGTGTTGGCTATGAATATATATCTACAACCCTGGCCTTTCTGTGGGTGGCACTCTCATTTTTGTGTGCTATAAGTGGCATTTTTCATAGTTGTTTCTCATCAATTTTATGTTAGTATTTCCTTGTTTGTTTGGTGCCTGAAACATCTCCTCTTTGGACCTCGATGACATTCTCAACAACTCTTTTCTGACATTCAAGGACATAGCCAATGCACATGCATAGATCTATTTGAAGCTGAGGTTCAATGATAATATTCACAAAGGATATGATAGCAAGAGCCAAAGCCTAGGAATTAGCCTTCACTTGGTTGTGCTTAATTATGAATATCCATTCATCACTGTCTTGAATAGCACATTCCTCTCTTGATTCGACCTCACATAGTCTTCCTATCTTGAGCTCAGTGATTGCGTAGACCCATAGTTAGATATTTTGATCCCAACTATGAACCTTGTGTTTCTCCTGATGGTATTTGGGTGATGGATAAGTTCCCTCATTAGTGGTTGAGTTTCCTTTCTCCTTTTATTCTATTAGCCCTCACTATTGTCTTAGATGGTGGCTACTAATTTATATCACAAGGTATGTCTCAATGGATTCTGAATTCCACAAAAATCTTGCTCATGTCTTTCATGTCAGTGAACCTATTTTACACTCTAGAAACCCTTATGATAACTTCTCTATGTCACTAGTTGAGCTTAATTAGATAGTGGTTCAATTACTTGTGCATTTCCTCCAATCACACACAGCGGCTCCATGAACTTAGACATCTACACATGCAAGGTCGGTCTCTATGGTTTGCACTAGTTTCTCCACTTCCACCTCTATTGGATGTCATGGTGGTTGTTGATTGCTCTAGTGGTTAGGTGACTATCGATCGCTACGCCTTGTGTGACCCATCCAATGAAATCCTTTTTTCTATTTTCTATTTTTATTTTTAAATTTTCACCCTTCAAAAATTAGACCTCCACACTACAAAAATTGTTTAATTCCTTCATCCTTGGCCTATATATATATTTTTTTCTTAAATACATGTATGGTATAATTTCGACCATTACAAAGAATAATATGCCTTTATATGATCATGGTCGAACCTAGCCCAACAATCCTTTACAGGCTTGGTTTCCTATGATTTTGAGATTGGTTTTCTCGGAGGTTAGGAGTTGATACCATTTTTTATTTCCATTAACCTAGCACCTAGTAAATATTTGACCCTGTAGATTGAAAATAGACTAAATAATTCACACATATATGTTCTTAACATTTAATATAATAAAAAATATAATAACCAATCTCCTAAAAATGACACATATTTTTCCCAATCAAGGTATTCATTAACAATCCAAACTTGCTTGGTATCTTATCTTGGGATAATGATCCAACTAATGAATTACATACAACCTTGGATATGATCCAACTGATAAACCCCTTCTTGGTTGATCTAGATCTCCTTGCTACCCTTCCTCAAACCCAACACACTCACTGAGAAGCCTCTCTTAGCATGGTGTTGTTAGTTGGTGTGTTATAAATTTACATTGAGCTAATTCCCTTACTCTAACCATAATATCCAAAGTGATTAACAAACAAAATTAGATCTTTCTTCACTTGATATCAATAGCTAAGATTAAAACATAATAACTAAAGTATTTTACTTTATTTTTCCTAAGTTTACTTTAGCTCAGTTAGCGAACATATAAATTATGTGCTTTTTCAAAGTTAAAAACTTAGGCCAAGTTATGTTATGAACTTCCTCACACTATAGAAAGTGTTCTAAGGAGGTTCGAGAAATGTTTTGCATGCCTAGACACATAGGCCTTTGTAGATCTACGTTTTTGAGATAAAAGCGTCAACACAACCATGGTCAACCATGTTTACTCATACTCCACCATAGTTGACCTTAGTCAACCATGATTTAGAACCACATTCATGGTCGAACATGTTTACCATGTTCAAACATGAGTAAGAAGGTCATCCATAGTCAACCTCATTTAACCATGGCCAAACTAGTTCAATAATTGTCAACCATGGTTAGCATGGGAATCCAAGGTTAACGAGATGTAATCATATTCCACCCTATCAACCATTTTCATTTATGGTCTACCATGGTCACTAAATCATCATCAACTCTTGGCCAACCATAGTCAACCACAATTAATCATCATCAACCCTATTAACCATGGTCAACCATCATCAACCATGGTTGATCCTCCTTAACCATTTTCAATGATAATCATCCAATATCAACCATAGTCATCCACATTCAACCGTCAAAAACCATATTTAACCTAGTAAATTTTCTTGAACCATACATTCACCATTCTTAACTTGATTCAACTAGATTTAACCATGGCTAAAAAAAATTCAACAATGGTCAACCATGATCTCCATGTTCAACCTCATGCATCATGGTCATTCATAGACACCAATCATAAATATGGTGAACCATAGTCAACATGGTTATCCATATTCATATTTATTTAAATATTGACAACCTTGGTCAACCATGCTCACCTAAGTTGACCATGATCACACAAGTTAATCCATGGTCAAACATGTAACAATTTCAACCATAGTCAACAATGTTTAATGATGGTTAAACCAACTCAATAATGGACAACTATGGTTACCATGGTCAACCATGTTTAAGAATAGTTAACCATGTTGAACAATACTCAAGCATGGTCAACACTTTTCGCCCATGGTCAACCTTCATCGACCCTTATTCAACCATCATCAACCATCGTCAATCATGGTTGGCCCTCATCAACCATCTTCATCCATGGTTAACCATAGTCGAACATGGTCAACCATTGTTAACCATGGTTAACCTTGAATAGCTATGGTTAACACTCATATACCATTTAAAACCATGGTCAACCTCATCAAAACCATATACTAAGAATATTTAATCATAGTCAACAATGGTTAACTCATCAACCCCGTTCATGTTAGTTGTCAACTAGCACAACCACATCAATAAAGTGGTAGATATAGACTGATCAACATGATTTTACACCTTACATACAGAGATTAATAATGCTAATTTTGAAAAGTGGTAAATGAAATTAATCAACATATATCAAATATTTTATTATTGTGGTTGTGCCAGTGACTATGTTGAGAGGTGCTCTATAGCTCTTTATGGGGGAGATGTTATTATATAACATTAGATCAACAAATTAATTATAATAAAACATAATCGTAGTTGAAGTCAAAAGGTAATAAACAATAAAAAGTAATAAAAGTAATAATAAAAATAATAAGTTGGCTCAATTCAATTTGTTATATTTCAATTTTGTTTTTACTAATAAAATTATAGACAATTTCTCTGAAATAAATTTCATAATATGCATACAAATTTAAGATAAATTTAAGTAATGGTGGTTCTTATTTATAATCATGATATTGCAAAATGTCAATTTTTAAATTTAATTAGTAAGCATATAAAGGCCATTATTATAATTATGTGTGTATGTGTCTGTGAGTTGGGTATCTCAAACGGTTAGGATGAATGATTGTTATCATCCCAATCAGGGTTCAATTCCTTAAGTGACATGATGATATTTGAGTAGTCCCTAGAAGAGCAAAACATACACACACACATAATCTATGTTATACATATCACATTAAAAATGATAAAATTACAAAACATGTAAAAAGAATTATCATACACATATTTGTGCAGGCATATCTATTATGAAGGTTTTAATCAAACTGAAATGTGGATATTTATATCTATAAAATATAAATATAGTAACTACAAATTATAAATCAATATCACCACAGAATAATGTCTATTCATATTTGTAGCCATGAAATTTCAGAAAATCATGTTGAAATAATTAATAAACATAGGAAAACTAATACTTATACAATTAAATTATTTAAAATTAAATAAATATGGATATAATTTTTACGTTTATGCGATTCACATTAGAAAACTAATAAAAATTATAAAACATGGTTTAAAGAAAAAGCCCATGCATATCTAATGATAGTGTACTACTATATTGTATATGTGGTTTTAATAAAATTAAAAATAAGAATATTTTTATGTTTAGAGATGTGAAATTTATATATCTTATAAGATAATAGTCTAAAGAATCATTAAAAATATATTTTAACTTCAAATCTATCAAGTGTTGAGAGGGATCAATTTTTGTTGGTGCAAACATTTCATTTTTAATTTGCATTTTAAAATATTTAATTTCTCTAGATGTTTAGTAGTGTCCGAGTTAACATAAATCTATGTTTGTAAGTACATAAATAGAAAATAGCACTAAACAATTCTATGATAGGCATGTCTATTTGGAATAGGGTTTCAAGAATAGGAATTAAAAAGGAATATTATAGAATACTCTTAGTAGTAGTCACACATCTTATTTATGCCCCTTTTGTCCTTTTAATTAAGAGTTTAATTAATTTAAAAAAATGTAATATGAGCAAGTGTGATATGAAATTAGTTATGGTTTTTTCGGGTATGTGGAAATTTTTAGATTAAGAATATCCATGTATTATGAAGTAAGTGTTCTGATACTTATAAAAAATTGATGCCTATCAACTTTCAACTATTTAATTTATATGACTGCACTAGTCAACCTTAATTTATTTTAAATTCACAAACAATTTGCAAATAATGCACAATATATAGCCTATGTCTAGCATAATGTTAAAATATGATTACCAAAATGTATTTGGCAAGGAATATATATGGGAGTCTATGGTCTACGATGAGAAATTTGATATTCATTTTGGTTGTAGTGCTGTGGTGACTTATTTGAGCTTTGTTATTGACTACTTGTAACACCCCTATTCAACTGGTAGAATGTAAATATCATGTAAATGTGGAACTAGGTTGGTGAGCTAGAATGTCTCAAGAAGATATGTCTTACATTGGGCTAGCATTCTTGGGTACACATGTTCTATACTTTGAGGTCATAAGGCCTAGTAATGTAATTATTTACACATATTAATAAAAATAAATTAGATGCATACCAAAAAGGCGTAAACAAGAATGGGGGGTTAATATTCCGTTGAAGATTAGTGTGTGAACGTCAACTGTTTGATAGAATCTCATGGAGGAATTAGTGGACAAACCCACAAAATTTGTAGAATTCTTTTAAACTTTTATACAAATATGGTAAAAAGGTGCTAGAGGTGTATGTTGGACTGGAAGACAATCGTTGATCTATGGTATCTCTAGAGAAAATGACCAAGATCACTTGCATGTCTTGCCCTCATTATCGATGTTTAATGGGAGGAAGGGAGGTTGTTAATGAGACCCAAACCACCATCCCAAGATCACTGGTGGAGATTATTTGTGGGGCCTACCTACACCATGCTTGAAACCGTCAAGGGGAGGTCCATGTTTTTAGTGGTTTGGTTAAAGTAGTATAGCATGCATAATGGGCAAATGAATCAATAGGTAGGTAAGTGGCCATTGAGGAGCTATGTAGGCATGTGGGTCCCTCAGTGGACCACCAAACTAAAGAAAAGGTAAATAGAAGAAAATGAGGTTGACGAGTGTTGGGAAATAAATGGGGAAAAATCTAGAGTGATTGATGGAAGGATCACTGTCAGATCACACTCATTTTTGGTAGACCACTTTCTGGAGGGGAATTACAAACATTCATGGGATATGGCTAATGAACATCAAGATGGAATATAGACAAACTGTTGTCAGGTATAGTTGATGGGAAGATCATCACAAAGCAACACTTTTTTCTATTGGACCATTAGGGTAGAGGATGTTGTGAACATTGGAAGAAGTCAATATATGAGCAGGCAATTAGACCCAATGTTGACGTTCCAATACGAAATGGTAAGGGAGATGACCCCTCACCATCTCTGGCCTTCAAATCTCATGAGGTTTCCAATTAAATAGAAGAAAATCCAAGGGAGTCAGATGCCAAGATCCTAGCCCGTGATGTCACCTTAGAGGGAACCTTGCTTTATGAAATTTGTGCCAAAATGTAGAAATGACCTTAGCAAATGTGAAAGGAAGGGTTTCATGCATGCCAAGTGTCATTGGAAGTGACACAAACCATATCAAGCTTAATGAGAAATAGGGAAAGTAAAACGCGTTCAAACAATTAATTAATTTTCAAAGAAAAATGGAAAGCATATAATGCTTTTATATGTCTCAGAACAATTATAGGTGAATTGGATTTTTCCAAGAGGTGATATGAAATATTTACAATTGACTAGAATAACACAAATAAAGAACAAATCATACAATCACTTTAGTATGCAATAACTGAGCAACTAGGGCTTCGAGTTGATTGTTAATGTAGTCAATAGGAAGTTGTCCAAGAGGATAATATGCCTATAAACCCATAATTTGGATTGAGGTAGGGAATTACCTAAAATTCTCAATAGAAAACTACCAGTGGGTTATAAGTTAAAACCAGTATAAGAACTAGGAGTATGGAGGATAATAAGAAGTCCTACAACCATGAAGAGGAGGCTAGAGCCATGAACTTAAGCATGAGTAATGCTAGAACAAAGTCAGATGGGCATGGAGAAGATATGCTAGAATATAGAGACTTGGTTGAAACTAGAAGGAACTTCAAATTAGAGGTGCTCAACTACAAAAATGATAATGACAAGTTAAGAAGAGAACAACAACTAATTAATACCCATATTTTATAGAGGCTAAATAAATTTCATAAGAAAATATAATGGGGTCTAATTCTAGAAAAGAAGAGCATAATGAATAAAGAGTTAAATGGAAATATTATATAGATTCAAGACACTCTATGAGTGTTATTAGGAAGCCTCACCATGCATCCAGAAAATCCGCTAAGAGAGCCCATGTTTCCTCGGGATCAGAAGGTAGTTCAAGAATGTTACCAACAAGGTGACCATGAGGGAAGCTATACCTAGACAATTTGCAAACAAAACAAAATATAATAAATCCACCTACGTTTAACGAGGAGCATAAGAAAGGAGAGGAGTCCAAATCTTAACTGTTGGAAATGAGAAAGTACCTTTAGCTACATGATTATTCCTCCAATTTAAAGGTGTGAGTTCTCATATATCCCATGAAAGGGAAATAAATTTTATGTGGGGAGTATCTCAAGGAGTAGAACCAGGGAAAAGTTTAAGAAGCACCCTAAATTTATATTTATAATAAATAGGCAAATCCCCATGATACATAGGAAAAATGGGAGGCGACTTTATCAATAATATAATATGTATATATAATTTTTTTGGTGAATCTCTCACCAGATTATATTATCTTGTAAAGTCGTGGGGAATCTTTCACTGAATTATAAAATCTTGTGAGATCTTGGCAAATCTTTCACTGAATAATAAAACATTGTGAAGCCTTGGCCAATGTTTTGTTAAAGTATGAAACCATATATGATAATAGGAAAACATATTCATTAAACTCTAATATACTAACATACATGTTTGGAAGAAAGAAACATAATTTTCTCTTCCTACAGACAATGTTGCAAGTTTCAGTGGCCATGTTTGTCAAGGCTCTTACTGTAAACTTTTTCATATCCTTCTATTAGTTTTGATTATATTCCACAACAAATTTCTTGTAGGTGTTGATCTTGACCACTAGTTCTGTCAAGGTAGGAGAGATTAATCTTTTCTCTACCACTTTTGTCAAGCTATCAAATTTCTTTCTGCTTCCATAGACTCCAACTGCTAGATAAAAAAAACAAATCAAGTTTTTTTACCCCAACATGCCAACAAGTAGCAAGCCCCAACTATATAATATAAGAAAGTAGTAGGTATCCCAAAGGCCTGAAGGGGATATAATGTAAAGAAGTGACCATTGTCAAAAGCCTTCCAATCAATATATAATCTATAAATGTAGATTTATTATTATTTTAATTTGAAATCTTGAATTAAATAATAAAATCTAAATCTAAATTTCTTATTAGCATAATTCCCTACCTTCATGCATCTTGCATTTTTTAACAACGTTGTAACATGTGGGTTAATTTCCTTTTTGGTGCACAATCTCCGCCTTTTAGGAAAATATGGTGTAATGGCCCAACCCCTACAGATCATTACAACAAACTAGGATTAACAGACAAGATGAAAGGCTGTACAAACCAACATATTTTTCAAACAACTAATCCAACACTAGTACCTTAACTTTTTCATGAAGATACCATATTGAGAATGTTTGAAAAATGGTGGGAAATCTAGGGGGTGGCTATCTCTCTTCTGCGAGGGTGATGTGGAAAGAGTGATAAGATTTCACTGTTTTGATTTTTTTTTTTTAAATCAAAAAAACCAATATTAATGGAGATATTGGTATTTTTTACTAAATTTTGTGAAGTGACTAAATGTAGCTTTAACCATTCACCTTAATATGTTTTTTATAATATAGTTTCCAACTCTATTTAATATCTTCATTGTCATAAAAACCAACCTAAATCCATCTTAACTCCACATCTACCACTCTTAGAGGGATGAAATCTATTTATCCCCCTTAGCACTTGGTAGGCCCGGAATTATGATGGATCTAAGTTGATAGAATTTCCCCTTTATAGTCTATGTTCACATGAATACCATGGTATTACCATGGGTCAATATCATGGGTTATCATAAACCTCGAGCTTAAAAACTGCTATTAGTAATTTATAAAAATTAATAAAATTAATAATTGAATTTTATTTTATTTTTTCTTTTAACCAAGTTAAAATTCTTAAGTGACATTAAATTACAAGATCCATTTTTTACTCTTGATCTACCAAGCCGAAGAGGGATCAAATATTTTTTCACTCTATGCTAGTTTGCATATCACGATATTTGATCCCTCTCAGGGCTTAGTAGGTCCAAAGTAAAGATGGATCTATGATGGTTTAATTCTCCCCTTTAAATAGGCTACATTCCATGTGAATACCATGGATCATTACCATGTGCCATCTTTATTTTTATTAATACTAATATTAGGGTTAATAATGTTTCTTGCATAGTATTAATAATAATTTGGCCCATGGTATTTGGTCCATAGTACTTGGCCCATAGGCTTCACCTAAATATAATGCATTTTTTTAGTGTCATTAAATATAAGGTGACTTATGGAGTAAATACAAAAAAATGTTTTATTTATTTACCATACCTCTCGTTTATTTTATATTTTTATTAATTTACCATACCTCTATTATAAATATGGTATTTGGCCCATAGGATGCACTTAAATAAAACCTCTTTTTTGAGCCTTCTTAAATAGAAAGAGGGTTATGGACTAAATATAAAAAGAAGCTTTATTTATTTACCATACATCTAGTTTATTTATATTTTTATTTATTTACCATACCTCCACTTTATTTATATTTTTATTTATTTACACCCTTGCCTGTCCTTGAATATAAGGTGACTTATGGAGTAAATATAAAAAAAATGTTTTATCTATTTACCATACCTCTCATTTATTGATATTTTTATTAATTTACCATACGCCCACTTTATTTATATTTTTATTTATTGGGACCAAATACAACCTTGCAAACCACCTCCTAAACCAGAAAATGGGCGATTGCAAATGAATTTAACATTGAAAAGAAGAAAATCAGGCGATTGTAATGGAATATAACCTCCCAAACTAGGTGAATCGGGTCAAATGAGTCTTTTCATAGTTTTATAAAAATTTCGCCCATCTAAAATGAAAAACTCCTTAAATTTCTCCCTTGGGCTAAAATACGCCCTTAAAATTTACCATTAGTAGATCATATACATGAAATAGATATTTCATGGAAAAAATGTAAAAATTACTCCGATAGGAAGTACCTACATAAGCAATACTATGATCGAAAAATGCAGGATTTATTTGAACTCAAATTGGGAAGTTTACATATTGTGGTGTGTGGACTTGATTAAAGATGAAAAGCTAAATATAAAATTATAAGTGAGTAGATTGCCACCATTCTATGCTATCAAAATTAGATTTGATGAGCCAAATGATTTAAATGAAGCTATGAGGAAGGAAAAGTTCCTCTATGAGTAGCGTAAAAATAAATCAATTTTCCAATGGACTTAGGATGATAGGAAAGGGAGAAAGATGGAATAATGGAAGAATATATTCAAACCCTCATATTTAGAAAATTATTCTGAAGAAAAGAAGAAAACACAACCAGCTCATAGTGAAGCAAAGGGAACTGATTTCTTAGGCAAGAAACCAAAATTTCATCCCATTCAATGTTGTGGTTATGATGGAGAACACAGGTATAGGGAATACCCACACAAATATGGAAAAAAGAGGATTGTACATAAAATCTAAGCAGATGATACCATGAATGGAATGGGTAAAATCAAGCCTCGAATTTATGCAACGTTGGATAACAAGCATGATGAACATTAGGCACGCATGGTCAAGGTGGAAGGTAATTTAAATAATTAGCCCATTTAAATTTTAATTGATTCTAGAGGTAGTCATAATTATCTTGATCCTAAGTTGGTTGAAATATTTAACATGAATAAAACAAAGCGTGGTATGGATTGGTTATTTTAGGTAGATATAGGAGTTAAGAAAAGAATACTCAAACTAGTATAAGAATGCTTATTGGACTAGATACAACATAGATTTAAACATAATGGCACTAGTATAGTATGATTTCTTAATTTGCATGGATTATATAGAAAAGCATCACACAATATTAGATTGTCACAAACAAAACATTTACTTGCCTTGATGAAAACGGTAAGTAAAGGAAAGTTCAGGGAATACGAAGGCCAATTTCAATTAGACAAATATTGGCTATGTAGTTGAAGAATTTTTTTAGAAAATGATGCCAAGTTTATGCAGTCTACATGAAGGATATGGTTAAGTAGAAGGAACCAAGTTTAGAGGACCACATAGTTCTTAAATAATCCTAATATGTGGTTTTCAAAATTCCACAATTTTCCCTATAAGATACACTGAATTCTCTATAGATTTGGTACTTAGAGTTGCACTGGTTTCCAAAGCACCATATAGAATGAGCACACCGAAACTGAAGGAGTTACAAATATAGGTAGAAGATCTATTAAGAAAGGATACATACACCAAATTGTATCACTATGGCGTTCCCTAATATTATATGTTAATAAGGATGGTATGCTAAGACTATGAATTGACTTTTTTCCATTGAAGAAGGTCATAGTGAAGGATAATTATACATTACCCAAGATAGATGATTGATTTAACCAACTCAAGGGATCTAAGGAATTTAATAAAATTGATCTAAGATCTAGATACCATCAATTGAGAATTAAGGAATAAGACATTAGTGAGACATCATTTCAAACTCGATGTGGGCATTATGAGTTCATAATGGTACCATTTTTGGCTATCTAATGAGCCAAGTGTCTTCATGTGCCTTATGAATGGTATTTTCTGGGACTATTTCGATAAGTTCATGATTATGTTTTTAGATGACATCCTTATATATTCTAAATATGAGGAAGATCATGAGAATCATTTAAGGATGGTTCTAGAACTACTCAAGGACCATTAGTTATATGCAAAACTAGGTAAGTGCTCATTTTATCTAAGAAATATCCATAATTTTGTTCATATTATTTCAGAAGAGGGAGGTTGAAGTATATTTACCAAAGATCAAATTAATTTAGGACTAGATAATACCAATAAATGTGATAGAGATTAGTTCTTCCATGGATCTTGAAGGTTATTACAAAATATTTATAAGTGGGTTCTCAAGGATAGCCCATCCTATTATGTCCTTGCAATGAAAGGATGCAAAATTTTAGTGGTCTCAAAAATGTGATGTGGCATGTCAAAAATTAAAGAAATTATTGACACGTGTGGATATATTGAGGATAGTTGACATAGATGAATAATTTATTGTGTGCATAGATGCATGCAAAGAAATACTTAGAGGAGTCCTCATGGATAATGGGAATGTGATATGTTACAAACCTATTACCCTCATGGAGCATGAAAAGAAAAATGACACTCATGATTTGGAGCTGGAATCCATTATAGATTCATTTAAAAGGTGGAGGAATTCCATCATGGTGAAGGGGTTTGAGTTGAGAATTAACCAAAGTGGGTTGAAACATTTGTTTGGAAAACCACATTTAAATCCTAGACAAATTAGATGGCTTGAACCTTTGGCTAATTATGATTTCGAAATTAAGAAGATAAACGGAAAGGTAAATAAAGTGGCTAATTCACTTAGTAGGATGGTGTATGTAATACATGTTAAAGACATAAGCACATACAAATATGATTTAAAAATTACATTTTTAGATGATAGAAATTAACATCACAAATACATTGAAATAAAATGTAAGCTATAGCAAGGCGAAATACAACACAAATATAGGGACTACGAGATGAAATAAGAGGGAGTTCATTTGTATAAAAGAGATATTTATGTGCCAAATTCCGAGGGGCTAAAAAAATTAGTGTTGATGATATGTATAGAATTCCTTATGTTGGCCACCCAAGCTATCAAAAGAGAATTTGCATTAAGCATGAATACGGATAATCACAAGCCTCTCTCAAAACCGTAAGATACTTGACCATCGACAAATAAAACATCATAATCACCATTAATCAAGCATCCAATATCCTTTCCTGTCTCCTCATGTTTATCCCTCAGTGTCTTCTTCATGTCCTCACCTGTAGTTCCTTACCTAGTTTGATCTCGAGTAGATCCTTCCCCCCCACCTTTGGTCATATTCACCCATTCGAGGATTAGATAGGAACTCTAAAAAATTGGGATTGAGCGATCATGCATTTACCTATAATGGACTGATTGGAAACGCTTCCATTCATTCATCCCTTCCACATAATATTTTGAACATATATAGAACGAAACTTACAAGACTAAGGTCAATTCTTTACGAAGATTCTTGGAATGCCAAAGGGTTAAAACTAAGCATAGACACTCAACATGATTGGTATAGATGATACCTATTCTTGAGTGGAAATGGGAAATTGTATCCATTGATTTCATTACAAATCTATGTAGGATAGTTCATGGAGTTAACGTATGTATGTTTATTTTAAAAATGATTCACTTGTCCATTAAATTTTCAATTAGGTTTTGTAAACTTATGAGTCTTGTACGTTGTATGAATCATATTAGAATTCCTACCAAGGGGTATGAATATGCATAAAACCTACAAGTAGTGGAAATCAAGATTAAGATAAGTCAACTTGTTATGATTGGCTTAGCCATAATTTCACCTAATTACTAGAGTGAAGGTCTTACAAGCAAGATCATTAATTTGTGAAGTTTTCCGATCTAAATTTGATTTTGTAGCAGTTTTGAAATTATTCAACAGTCTTCTAATTTCGTAGCAGAGACTGTTGATTTCGCAACAACTATGGAACCAATTTCCAAAATCACACTCGACGAAAAAACAAGGCCCAAAAGAAAAGTGAAATTAAAATCACACCAACTACGCTTAAGCAAACCATTCAATCTATTTAACTAATCACAAATATATTGAACTTTAACTAGATTAAGTATTCAAGAAAGGACATATACATAAATAAGTAACTAGAAAATTAAATGTATGTAAGCCTTACCTCGTGCAGGCCCAAACTCGAGGGTATGACCTATGCCCAAAGCTTAATTATATACAAGGAATTCAACAAATATACATACACATCCATGATATATATGTATTATGAAAATAATGGTAGAGGTTCACAATCATCCCCATTGCATCAGAGTTCATACATGTTTATAAGTATGAGGGGGAGGAACCCTAACCCCAACATCTAACAAATAATATTCAAAGTATTCAGAGCCTAATTTTCTAAATTTAGACAAGAAAAATTTACATATTATTCAAAATAGATAGCTTTGGTGATTCATCCACTGATGTGCGCCAAGGCATCTAACTGCTTGGTTTAAGAAATTTTCAAGGCAGAAATAATTTTCCTTGGTTCGAACATGATGAAGAGGAATAACGAACTCTTCCGATTTCCTACAAGAAAAAAACAAAAGAGATGTTCAATTTAATTCATAATGAGGATGCCAACACCCTGGAGAGATGCCTACTGGTTGCTCCGTTCTTTCAATACTTTGTTTTTTATACGTGTCATATCCAATTGATATATTCTTATGAGATATATGCCTATGGTCTCAAGAAATGAGAGTTAGTGAGTCCATTTATTTTATAATATATATGTACATGTAAGATATGACATCAATCACTCTTTAACTAATTTCTATCTTCTTTATAACATAAAATAGAAAACTAATTAGAAATGTGTTATACCTTAATAGCTCATAGTAATCATAGGATTTTAAACATTTGGAAAGCAAAAAGGTAGGAATAAGGGGAAATGATTTTTGCAACAAAAGAGTTATTTTGTAGAAAAAATGGTTCATTTTGTAGCTCAACACACCACCCTACTAATCTTGATGCATGTTCTCGTGCATCATCTTCCTCTCCTTTAGAAATGCCCACATGTAAGCTAGTCCACGAATAGATCAGATGGCAAAATTTACGCAAGTAGTAATAACCAAGGTTTCATTCAAATTCTTTCCAGTGTTTCTTCTCTTCCAACTCATTCCAGTTAACAAGGTCCTGGTACTGCCTAGTAGAGCACCAAGGGGTAGGAAAATGAAATCTTAACCCTATCCAACGAGCTATGTCCAACGAGCTATGTATTTAATCAAGGAATGACAATAGAACTCAACCTTGTTTAATTCTAGGAAAAAATATGTGTAACCCATCGAAAATATTTGCTTGAGGTATCAAGGAATTCGATTCCAAAAATATTGAGAAATGAGTAAAGATTTACAAGTATCATCCCTAGAAACTTCCCTATATTCAATGACAACTAACCGTCTATTTTGTATAATCGTTGTTGCATCCCTTGGCTCCATCCTCAACTATTGACATCATCACAAATTAACCTTGTCAAAGGGTATTCCTATGTAACTACAAGATTCAAAGCTTCCTTCGCTACTACATAAAAACTCAGGGATTTATTCGATTACAATAAATTATTGATATACAAAAGGAGTTCTTGAATATGAATATCCCCTATAAATGGGTTCAGACTCCACCTTGAATTTTATGGTAAAATAAAATGAAAAAGGCCTACATGTATGAAAAATTTAATAAGGTTTTCCTGCTACAATCTATTGCAACTGGAAAATGAACCATTTCTCATATAAATAGACAGAATAGATGTACGTAATTTAGGTAGTAAACTCTTGCATGGTCAGTTCGAATACAACCTTCTTAATCTCCTCTTCCTTTAGGTCATGTTCCTTCCACTTTTTCATTTCATTACACAACTTGCCCTCTTGAACCAAGTACATGGTGAACCATCTTTTCTTATTTTTTTGGATTACCTATCAATGAGTTTTTTTGTTAACCACACGTAAATCAAAGAGTGCATGCCCCTGCCAACCTGAAACATTAGGCTTAAGTTGTAAAATTGTGTAGGTGTTGTTTAAAATATTTTTGATGATAGCATTGATAAAAAATTGTCCCTCTATCACACACTCCTAGGAATATTAATTGTCTTTGGCCTTAGGCCCTTTGGCTTCATCAATTTCTTTTAAAAAATGATCCATATTATGCATTTTTGGTTTGAGCCTATGTAATTTATTTTTCAACCTTTTGTTTTGCAGCAAAATCCATTTATTTTGTTTTAATGACATATGATAAGAAAGACTACAAAACCTAAAGGGTTTGGGCATCACAACCTTACCTTTTGATTGATTCCCTTTGTCATTGATAGTTCCAACATGAAATTTATTCTCCTCTTACAACAAGAAATCACCTTCACTGTATACTACAAAATTCTCAACACATGTGTTGGGTTGTGTTATATTCTTTCCATGACTAGCGCATGTAGTTAACCGAGGGGTTAGAAAGGGGGCGGAGCCCCCCCTTCACTGTGTTGATTGTGTATCAGGGGGGGTCATAGGGGGTTTTAGGGGTGCAGGTAACACAACTCTATGGGATCTGGGGCAGCGCCCAGGAAAATTTTGGTTTTGGACCCAACATTAGGTTGGGCGGACCTACCTATGGTTTTGTGCATGATTTTCACACATGGTTTTGGACGCGATGGTTTTTAGTCCATGATTTTAGATGCAATGGTTTTTGGTCCATGGTATTGGATGCTTCGGCGTGTATAAATATGTATTGTAACATTGAAAGGAACATAATGAAAAATCAAGCAGGTAGTCCTGGTTCTGGGATATAGGGGAAAATATCTGTGTATGTGTGTTTATGTGTTATGCTCTCGCATTATTTATTTTCTATGTTCTATAATTTGTATGCAGGTAATTTTTGTACAGGGTTAAATCTACATTTGGTATCAGAGTTGTTTTGGCTTCAAGGGGACGCCTTTGTAGTTGATGGTTTTCACTCAGGCTTGTGGTAGAACATGTTCAAGGGGAGACCTGCGAGATCGATTCTAGTGGTGAAAGAAGATGGCGAGTAGTAGAAAGATAGAGATCAAGAAATTTAATGGTTAGAGTTTTGAGTTGTGGAAACTCAAGATGGAGGATCTATTGGTGGATAAAGATCAGTGGATCAC
>APFE030207843.1:95471-116285 GCA_000404065.3 Pinus taeda
TTGTGTTATATTCTTTCCATGACTAGCCCACGTAGTTAACCAGGGGGTTAGAAAGGGTGCACAGTCCCCCCTTCGTTGCATCGATTGCGTAGTGGGGGAGTTACAGGGGGTTTGAGGGGTGCAGGTAGCACCACTCTATGGGGTCCGGGGTAGCACCCTGGAAAACATTGGTTTTGGACCCTATGTTAGGTTGGGCGGACCTACCTATGGTTTTGTGCATGATTTTCACACATGGTTTTGGACGCGATGGTTTTCAGTCCATGGTTTTGGACATGATGGTTTTCGATCCATGGTATTGTATGCTTCGGCATGTATAAATATGTATTGTAACATTGAAAGGAACCTAATGAAAAATCAAGCTGGTAGTCTTGTTTTTGGGATCCAGGGGCAAATCTCTGTGTATATGTGTTTTATGTGTTATGCTCTTGCATTGTTTATTTTTTGTGTTCTAGAATTCGTATGCAGGTAATTTCTATACGGGGTTAAAACCTACAACATGTCTCTTCTATATCCATGTCCATGGGTTCAAAGTATGGTATCGACACGTCGCCACCCATAATATCAATGGGGTTGTCCACACTTTCTTTACCCTTTTATTTTTGGGATGCTTTAATAAGGGAACATTGTTTAGGGTTTGACTATGGAAGAAATTCCTTCATCCCTTTAGCTACCAATTTCTTTGTAAGGGGGCTAACAAATGCCCTTCACTTCAATTTTCCCCCTTGTGAAAAGGGTTCCCATAGGATCCTTATCCTAGTTAACTCATCCTTAATGATAATTCTAACAAGCCTCTGGTGGAGCAAAGAGAACACAAGATTATTTTGCTTATGAACTGTTGTGGCTATCGTTGTCAAGCTCTTAAAAATAAAACAAGGCATATTCATTGATTTTACTCCATCTAGATGCATTAGAATGTAAACATGATAATGGTAAAATTTACTGTAACGATCTTCAAATCTGACAAATTTTTGAATGAAATACATGATGTGTTTCTATATTGACTACAAAAGCTCTTACGTTACTCTCTATTTCAAGTCGAGCAATGACATGAGTTATTCTACAAAGGGGTTCCAACTCTTAGTCAGAATCTCAATATTCTTATACGATTTTTTTCCAATTGTAGGGAGCCGAGTCCTCACAACCAAGGTTTCTTCATTCATAGGAATCTCGATGGAACAAACCATGGCCTTCTCCTCTTCAAAAGTTTTGGCAAGTTCCAATGGAATCAAAGTGTCACAACTCCAAAAATTTTGTATAAACAAATCACATTATGTGCACAAAAAGATGTCCCAACTAGTTACATTAGCCTTAAATATTTTGGCATTGTCAGGCTCCTTCTTCGCTATCGTTCCACCCATTTCCACTCCCCTGCAACTCTACTTTTATACAATGATATTTTATGTTACCTCGCCCCAAATGGATCAAATGCAACCTACATTGGCATTAATTCAGACCTGAACTATCAATTCCTCTGCATTAATACTCACAAATATGCACTTCCTTTGAATCCTCAACTGATCTTATCATAATATAAAAAATGGGTCTTATTGTTTCCGCATGTTGAAAAATTATGTCATGAAATAATATGGTTGAAAAATGATGTGATTTTTTGAATTATGGGAACGATATGCCACGTAATTTTGTTATTAGATCTCAATAGTGGTCACAATGGTAGGATATCATCAGAATAATTAAGTTTATATGATATCAGGTGTGGGTATTTTAGGCAGGGTATAATACCAATGTTGAATTATGATATAAAGTATCATGTTAGGGATAGGTGTTTAGGTATAGGGGATAGTAGGGTATACAAAATAACATAAGATAGGTTAAAGTGGGTTATTGGATAGAAAGCCGAATATAAAATAAATCAACTAGGTGGGTATGATGGATAGGAGAAGAGTTGGAACATGAAATATATTAATAATCATAATAGTGTATTTTAGTAGAATAATTACACATTAGGGTTAATGTAGGTATAGTGATCACATGTCATTAGTTCCTACAAACATTAGGGAAGAAAACTAAGAGTACCTAGCTCATGAAGAAATGCATGCCATAAATTTGTCGCTCTTTGTCTTCACTGCAAAATTCATTCTTGAGGGATAGTCTGAGAAAAAACATTATATCCATATATTCCTACAAAATGAATTGTATTGATGTTAAGTGGTGCCAAAAAAAAATCACGCCATTAGTATTTTATTTTATTATTATTATTATTATTATTATTTAATTTTCTAGCCAAATTATCAGCTTTCTAGCGCAATATCACCCAACACCCACCACGGTTTTCATAGCTAGAAATATTTACTTCTAGTGATGCCAACTAGAATTTAGATTTCTAGAATTACTAGTGTTTATAGTGCTTGGAGACCAGGTTTTCTCTATCAAATATTCTTTCTTCTTCTTCTTCTTCTTCTTCTTCTTCTTCTTTATCGATCGATCTTCCAGAAGAATCAAGGGGTCATAGAGGACAATGGAGTATCCACTCGCTCTATTAACTTCATGTTGTGACTCATAGTATGTTACCAACCAATAAATAAATTCATATTTCGATTGGGGTTTGTAATACAACCGTAATCGATGTTGATTTTCCATTAATGGAATTCTTGCTTCATCAATGGTAGAATGTTGTATGGAATCATTATCTAACACAATTGCAATCTCGTAAGGCCCCAACCAACACGTATAGAATTTACCTTTAAAATCATTGTACTTTGAATCAAACAAAAGAGCCCAATCTCCCTCTTTGAATTTATTTTTCTTTATAAACGTATCATACCATTTCACACATTGTTGCTCGATGACTTTCATCTGGTGAATGACATCCTCTTGGATCTCATTGAGCTTATTAATTATATTTAGTTAATGTTTTTGTTCTTCAGAAAGCTTGATTTGCACTTGCAGAGTAATCCTCAATGTTTTGATCTCAAATTCAATAGGGAGGACAACTTTCTTTCCATACAAAATCTCATATGGGGTGAAACCGGTAGTGTTCCTCCAGGTGATTCTATAAGCCCATAAGGGTTCTCGAAGCTTCTCATACAAATCCTTATGGTGTTACTACATAGTTTTGGTCAGGACATTTTCCAGTACCTTGTAGATAGACTTAACCTATCCATTTTCCGTTTGATGGTAAGGGGTAGATATCTGGTGCTTAATCCTGAACTTTTTAGTGAGATTTTGAATAATTTTGGAGGAGAATTGAGTTCCTTTATTTGTGAAAATTCTTTCAGGAATTGCAAATAGAAAAAATATTTCCTCATATTGGAAATCAACCACTGCCTATTCAATTTCCTTTGGTAAGACATGTTCTTCCACCCACTTAGTCACATACTATGTGCATATGAGGCTGTATGTATTCTATCTTGATGGTGGATTAATGGGTCCCATAAAATCAAGGGCCCACTTATCAAAGGGTTATAATATTATATATGGTTGAAGTGGCATCTAGCCAGAATGTACAAGTTGGCCCATTCTTTGACACTTGTCATAGCTCCTGACATATTTCCTGGCATCCCAAAAAATGGTCGACTCATAATACCCTTATTGTAGAATTTTGTTTGTAGTAATTTTATCTCTGAAGTGTACTCCACAAGCTGGTTCATCATGACAAGCCTTTAAAATTTCATAAATATCATCCTACTGAACACACTTCCTAACCACTAGATCATGCCCGTTTGAAGTAAATATCATTGAGTCCGAGCTTATTTAGGACTATATCTTATGAATTTTTATCGCTCTCTATGAAACAAATGTTGTGGAAGCATTCTTGTAGCCAATGGATAGTAATATATGTTAACCAATGTACTTTAGTAGATAGGGCGAACAAGTGTTCACCAGGAAAAATATCTTCTACAAAATCAAAATTATCTTCATTATAAAGTCTTGATAAAAAGTCAATAACAACATTTTCCTTTCTAGGTTTATCAATAATTGTAATGTTAAATTCTTGTAGAAGAAGTAAGCATCTGGTCACTCAACCATGAGTAATGGATTTGTTTATAAGATATTGAATGTTTGAATTATTAGTGTGCACAAACATAGGGTATCCAGTGATTTAATGACATAATTTGTTGATGGTGTGAACTACAACAAGGGATTGATTTTCGGTGATGGTGTAATTTAATTTAGTTTGGGTTATATTCTTATTTATGTAGTAAAGGGCATATGGTTTTTTATCTTATTTTTGTCCCATTATAGCCCCAATGACCATGTTTGAAACATTAGTGTAGATATGAAAAGGTAAATACCAATTAGGACCTCGAAGGATAGGTGAAGTGGACAACTTTTGTTTAAGTGTAGCAAAGGCTTGTTGCCATTGTTTACTCCATGAAAATTCTACATCCTCACTCAAAATATGGAAAAGGGGAGATGTTATCTTAGTGAAATTTTCTATAAATCTACAATAGTATCCCACATAACCTAGAAAGCTGTAGACATCCTTTTATGTAGTAGAAATATCAAGCTTTAGGATAACTTATATCTTGGTAGGGTCCACACTAATTCCTTCACATGAAATATGGTGTCCTAGCACAATCTCCCAATTAAGAAGCATATGACACTTTGCGTTACTAAGGGAGAGGTTGGTTTCTTGAAAATAGACCAATATTTTTTCTAGATTCTTTAAGGATTCTTCAAATGTGTCTCCATAGACAGTAAAGTCGTCCATGTGAATTTTGACACAATCATGGGCTAAGTATGAGAATATACCAAGAACAACTTGCTAGAAGGTAGTTGGAGCATTACACAACTGAAATGGATATACTAGATATGCATATGTAACCCATGAGCAAGTGAATGTAGTCTTTTCTTAGTCTTTAAGGGCCACTTGAATCTTGTTGCAACCACTAAAGCCATCTAGAAAAGAGAAAAAATTATTCTCTGCCAGTGTATCCATGACTTAGCCGATAAAAGGTAATGGAAAGTAATATTTTAAAATAGCATTATTTAATTCATGATAGTCAAGACATATTATTCATTTTCCACTCTTATTGGGACCAATTACCAAAGGGGAAAGCCATTTACTATTAAAAATAAGATAGATAAAGTTAACATTTAGTAGATTTTGTAACTCTTCTTTCACAATGTCCTTCAGAGCAACATTCATACTTCTTTGAGTTTATATAATAGGTCATGCATCCTTAACTAAATAAATATGATGAGTGCATAGGTTAGGAGAGATACCCTTTATATCAGTATACTCCTTGGAAAAAGCATTGTTTTTTTCTGAAGTACTTCCATAAATTGATTTTCTTGTAAAGGTTCTAAATGGGAATTCAAATTAAGAGATTTTCTAGGATACATTTTAATTGCCCGGGTTTTGTCATTAATATCTAATGAGGTCATGGAATCTAACTATCATAAAAACTCGTGGGTGAACATGTTTTTGGAAAATTTCGTTCCAATATTTCACCAAATGATAAAGGAAATCATCACAAGGCTTGGTTATAGTAGTGCATAAAAAGTCATCCTTAGTATCTTCCTTAAAAGTGACAGTCCATTCAAGAGTTAGGAGAGGTCGAGTAGGTCCCTCATCCATATCTTCAAACCATAAATGGTTTTCAAATTCTGATGAAGGCTTGGCCGATGGGTATAAGGTAATATTCTTAGTGGAGTATCCATGTGAAAGAGTCATATTCCATGACCTAAATCTAATATAGGCATGTGTTATAGCTAACCAAGGTCTCCCTGGGATTAATAGATGACCCCCAATATTGGTATTTGGTTGGAGGATTGCAAACTCAACTCGTTATTCCCATAAATATGTGGAGAGTATTATATCTTCCATCACTCCTTTTGATTTAATAGTAGAAGAGTTGCCAATTGGAGGACATTGGGAGTTGATCTTAGGCCTAATAAGCCAAGCTTATCCATGGTTTCTTTATTCATTACATTGATAATTGCCCTTAGGTTGACCTTGGTATTTTCTATAGGGAGGTTACTAATTGCAATTGGCACAATAGGGATCCCTAAGTCTCCATATTTTGTGGTAACCACCTTTCCAGAGATTACGTCTTTGAACATTATTCTAGGGTCCTTATTTTTCCTTTGTATTTTATTCAAACATAGTTCTTGTACTGCTTTCGCATATACAGGAACATCCCTAATTGTTGGCATTATGATACAAGTGTTGTCCTTGATGGCAACTCACTCAGATGAAAGTTCACAGTGCAGCAGGTCAACAACAAAGGATTGCAAATCAAAGTCCAAAGAATGAAGAAAGAGAGGTATACGCTAGTTAACTTTGTCCAAGGCATGTATACACATGGTTTAATAGAACAAAAGTAGCGTATAACGTATACACATACTTTCACAAGAGGAAAAGCACGTACATGTTGGAAAACCAAGTTTTTGGTCCAAGGTATTTGATCCAAGGTATTTTGGTCCAAGGTAATTGGTTTGAGGCATTTGGTCCAAGGAATTGACCCTAGGTATTGGGTCCAAGGTATTGCTCCTAAGTGGTTTTAGTCCAAGGTATTGAGAAATTCCTAAGAGTATACAAGAGGAGAAGATCATTAGGCCAAGGTGTGCAAGTACTGAATGTCTTTTGAAGCGTTAGATCATATATGCAAGTTATGAGCTTCTGATGTGTTTCTTGATTTGATCTAAGGATGCACCCATGTGGTTGATGATGGTTGATGGATTAGGATCGTAAACCATAAATGTATTATCATTATGTGTTTTGATCATGGAAATTCTATATCTAAATACTGACGCATGTTTTATTTTGTAAATGATATGATCTAGGTATGACTGAAGTCTGGAATGTTTGTGAAGTTTTAAGTTAGCATTTGGAGATATGTACACTGTTTTTCTTTGTTAAAAGCACGTATACAACCTGGTTCGACACATCAAAGTAGTGTATACCTTATGAACTATGATTTTTTAAGTTACATTTGGTTCTAGTTGTTGATGCAGAGTTCTGGGTTTTGCTTTATGTTCTGGTAACTGCATTTTAGTGACAGTTTTTAGATTGATTGATTGTGATTTACTTCAGTGGTGATGGATGAGATCTAATGATGGATCAGGATCATAATGACTAATCATTATGCGATCTGATGGGCTAGATCTAATTGCTAACACATGTTTTATCCTTTATATTTGATGATCTGGGTATGTCTGAAGTCAGGAAGTGTAGCGAAGTTATAAGTAAGTATTTGCAGATCTGTACACTAGTTCGCTTTGATGAAGTTGCATATACATGTTGGTTTGGCTATTCTAAGTTGCCTATACACTCTGATGCATGTTTCTAAGGTTACAGTTGGTTTTGAATGATGATGCAATATTCTGGGTTCAGATCTGTGTACCGGTTACAATGATATATCTATTCCAGTGGATTTGTTGAAGTTGATTAAGTATGAATAAATGGTTGATTCAATTGTGTCAAAGGTTTAGAGGTTGTCGGTGATTGATTGAGTTTGGTTGATTCGTAGAGTGATGATTGAGTTTCAGTGATTGGCTGATGTAGATGTAGTTGATGGTTGTATTGCAATGATGATTGATTCTAAGATACAATGTTGTTGATGCACCAGTATGAAAATTGCATGAAACGAGGCCTTCATGTGTATTGTTGTGTACCGGGAGCATCCAATCTGAAAATTTATGAAACGTGGTCCCTGGAGGAAGAAAGAAGGTTGTAGCCTTATGTAGGTTGGTGCCTACGTACTACTAAACATATCGGCTAGTATAAGAGCTAGCGGGTTGTATCTCCCTTCAAGCAGAAGCTGGAGAACAAGAGAAGGTTGTAACCTTCTGCAAGTAGAAACCTACATACTCATATGAGTCTACACTAGTACAATGTTGTAAATATATTTTCTTATTATTAAAATAAGATAGAAACGACAACAACAGGTGGTTTTCACCCACATTGGGTTTCCACCTTAAATCTTGGTGTTCATGTGTGTTGGTTATGTGTGATGCTTTATTCTGCTTTTACTACATTGTCTAATAAATCTCTGATATACTGGTTTAAGCTCAACACATGATAAATTGTCTAAATCACAAGTTCTCTGCATATATGGTGGTTTCCTTGAGCACAGTCACGTGTACATGCTAGTTGACTTCAGTGAAGTAGTGTATATAAATCGGTTTGGGAAATAAAATAATTGATCTGATAATATTGATTCACCCTCCTCTCAGTATTGTTTCCAACAATTGGTATCAGATTAGTTCCTTGAGAAGAAGCTTGATCACTTGAAGGGAGATCCATCAACATGAATAATCAATAAAGCATGGGATCCATCAGACCACCAATCTTCGATGGGAGAAACTTTTTTTATTGGAAAATAAGAACCACAACCTATCTACAATCGCTTGGAATGGATGTCTGGGAAATTTTGGAAGGAGGATATACATTTCCAGCAACAATTCCTACCGATAAGGAAGGTAAAAAGCAATATGAAACAAATCCCAAAGTTGTCAATACTTTATTGGGAAGTATATCACAATTAGAGTTTTTCAAATTCATGCAACTCAAATCAGCCAAAGAAATATGGGACAAAATCGTTTTCAACTACGAAAGAGATTCTCAGGTAAAACGTGTTAAGCTTCAAACTCTCAAAATTTAGTATGAAACTCTTAAGATGCATAGTGATGAAAGCATAGCTAGTTACTTCCTGCATATAGATGAGGTTGTCAATTGTATGAATAATATGGGTGAATAAATTAAAGAAGTTACCTTAGTTGAGAAAGTTTTGAGATCTCTGTCTGCTAAATTTGAATCCAAAGTGTCTAGCATAGAAGAAAAATAGGATCTGCAGAATATCACTATGATGCAACTTCACAGAATCTTAATTGCCTTTGGGATGAGAAAAGAAGGACCATCAGATATGAGAAAAGCCACATTCAAAGATTCAGCAAAAGGAAAGGAAGAACACAATGAATCAGGACATATTTTAGAAGAAGAAGATGAGGTAAACTTTGTCAAAAAACTTCAACAGGGTTCTGGAAGGTTTAGTGGTAAATTACCCTTCAAATGCTTTTGTTGGGGCAGAGTTGGTCATTATGCTGCTAGATGTCCTCATAAAGATAAATTTGAAAAAGAAAAGGAATATGCAAAAGGGAATAGAAAAAAAGTTGTGAATAAAAGGAGTTACTATACTCATGAACATAGTGATGGTTTATCTAATAGTGATGAAGATGAAACTGAACAAGATTATAGACTTCTCATGGCTTATGACGATGATAATTTTTGGGATGATTTAGAAGAGGAAGTCCTTCATGAAGAAATATCTAAACTCAAAATCTGTTTAGAAGAAAAGTATATGATCATAGATACCTTAACATACCAACTTTATGAAAAAGAAAAACATAATGAAAAACTAGAATGTGAAATTGTGGGTCTAAGAAAGGATCTTGAGAAAACGAAATCTCTCAATATTAGATTTTCTAAAGGATCAGAAACATTAAATGAAATTATCAAAGTTCAGCATTCTCCTCTGATAAAGACAGGTCTTGGATATACTGAAGACGCATCTCAATCACAGAAGCCATCAACCACCACCTAAAGCTATCTTGATGCAACAAAGACCAGTGAACAATATGATAATCGTCAACAAAGGCATAAACTAGATCACCAGGTAAATCAGACTCAATTTAGTCCAAGGATGAATAGAAGCCATAACCATCCTCGGGTAAATCATACTCAATTTGCTCCAAAGATGAATATAAATAGAAACTACAATCACCAGGTCAATAGATTCAATAGTCGTAGGAACTTCTTTAATGGGAAATGTTTTTCATGTCACAATTTTGGACACAAAGCTGCTCAATGTGTTGTTTACAAAAACATCATGACTAGAAAAGCACGAAATCAAAAGAATGTAATAGGGATCAAGAAATGTTCCTATAATAACTTTTCTCTTCTTGAAAATGAAATAGAATGCTTAATCTATAACAACTTTGGTCATGAAGAATTTGAATGCAGGAGAAAATTTCGGCAAACATCTCAAAAGGATCAAACTCCACTAAATCCCAAGATATGGAGAAGGAAAGAATCTCAAACCGAAAGATGTGGTATAGCCTTGTATGCAGAAGGACAAGAAAATCAGTGGTACATCGACAGTGGATGCTCAAAATACATGACAGGTGACAAAGAAAAGCTTCACTCATATAATGCCTTAGAAAAGGAAACTAATGTCTCATTTGGAAACGACACTCTTGTTGTCACAAAAGGTAAAGGATTTTTTTTCTTGAAAGAAAATGTCAAAGCTGGAAATTTTATGTATGTAGATGGTTTAAAGCATAACTTGTTGAGTGTCAGTCAAATCTGTGATCAAGGAAATGTAGTGGTGCTTTAATCAAATGGATGTGTTGTTCATGAGCTTCATACAAGAGAGACCATGATCAAAGGTACAAGAACTCCAAACAACTTATACATACTCAAGGGAGGACAACAACAATGTTATCTAAGCAAAAATGATGAAAATTGGTTTTGGCGTAGAAGATTGGGACATCTAAGCTTTTCTCAAATAAGAAAAGCATGCAGATTCAAGGTTGTTCGTGATCTTCTAGATATCAGCATCCTAGAAAATAAAATATGCAAACCATGTCAAATCGGCAAGCAAACCAGAGTTCACTTCCTGGAAAAGGAAGGGTCAGCTAGTAAGCCTCTTGAACTTGTCCATACTGATTTATGTGGACCATCAAGGAAAAAGTCACCTCATGGAGAAGAATACTTTATTTTTCTCATTGATGATTTTTCCAGAATGTGTTGGATAACTCTTCTCAAGCATAAAGATGAAGCTTTTGAAAAGTTCCAAGCCTTCAAAGCTTTGTTTGAAAATGAATAATATTGAAAAATCAAATGCCTCAGATCTGATTGAGGAGGGGAATTTACCTCAGATGAGTTCTTTGACTTTTGTGAACAACATGGAATAAAAAGGCAATTATGCACTGCAAGGACTCCTCACCAAAATGGTGTGGTTGAAAGAATTAATAGAACAATTCAACAAATGGCTCAAGCTATGCTAGATGAATCTTGAACTCCTGTAACCTTCTGGGATGAAGCTTCATTCGCTGCGTAACTATTCTCAACCAAGAAAATGTTCAGGGAAACAACACTCAAACTCCACATGAACTTTGGTATGGTAAGACTCCTACTGTAAAATACTTTAAAGTTTTTGGAAGCAAATGTTGTATCAAAATAACTAATGAAAAACTTGTTAAGTTTGAACCCAGAGCAGATGAAGGTATTCTTCTTGGTTATTCTTCCAGAAGTAAAGGATATAAATGTTATAATAAAAGACTTGGAAAAATTGTTGAAAGCATTGATGTTATAGTTGATGAAGCATGCAAAAATCCAAAACAGATAAAACCAACATAAGATTACAACAATGAAGAAGATGGGGATTATTTTCCCACATCAAATCAAAATAATATTGAATAATAAACCAATGAAGCATCAGAGGAAGAGATAATGGTAGAAGAAAAGACTCCATCTGGGTATGTTCAAAAAAATCATCCAGAAACTCAAAGTTTAGGGGAAAAGGAGGTAAGTGTACAGACAAGAATAACTATTACAGGGAACTCAAGCTATCTAGCATTACTATCCTCCACCAAACCTCAAAATGTAAAAGAAGCATGCAAAGATGAATGTTTGTTCAAGGCCATGGATGAAGAACTTGAGCAAATTGAAAAAACTGATACTTGGGAATTAGTTCTTAGACCTCATGATAAAAATATTATAGGAACTAAATGCATAATAAAGAAAATCTAAATCAAAATGGAGAAGTCATTAGAAACAAGGCTAGACTTTTTTGTAAAGGGTATGCTCAATCAGAAGGTATAGATTTTGAAGAAACTTTTGCACATGTTGCCAGACTTGAAGCCATAAGGATGTTTCTTTCTCTTTCTAGCTTTCAGAAATTCAAAGTATACCAAATGGATGTAAAATCAACCTTACTGAATGGAGATCGAGAAGAAGAAGTTTATATTGAACAGCCAGAAGGATTCATTCTTGGAAATGATGCAAAACTTGTATGCATACTTCAAAAGGTCCTCCATGGTCTGAAACAGGCTCCAAGGGCCTGGTATTATTGCCTTCACAAATATCTACACCAACAAGGTTTTACAAAAGGTTCAGTAGATGGCAATCTATATACAAAGATTGAAACTATTAAATTGTTAATTATCATTGTTTATGTTGATGATATCATTTTTAGCAGTAATGAGGAATCCATGAGTCAGAATTTTGCTTTAGTGATGTAGCAAGAATTTGAAATGTCCTTGCTTGGTGAACTTACCTATTTTCTTGGTCTACAAGTTCGAAAAAATAAAGATGGTATTTTTCTTTCACAAACCAAATATCTCAAACAGATCTTGAAATGCTACGAAATGGAAAATTCTAAACCTGTATGTACCCCAATGGTAACATGATGTAGTCTCAACTTAAATGATGAAGTAGCAGTACATCAACCAACTTACAAATCCATGATTGGTAGTTTGTTTTATCTAACAGGTACCTGACCTCACATCATGCATGCAGTAGTAATAGTTGGAAGATTCCAATCAAATCCAAAGGAATCACACCTTTAGGCAGTCAAAAGAATTTTCAAATATCTTCAAGGAACTTAGGACTTTGGTTTATGGTATCCTAGAGATGCAAATCTTACTCTTCATGCATATACAGATGCAGATTGGGCATGAAGTGTTCATGACAGAAAAAGAACTAGTGATGGTGCATTCTATATGGGTTCCAGGTTAGTGTCTTAGTTCAGCAAGAAACAAAGTTCAATTTCTTTCTCTACAATTGAAGTAGAATATGTGGTTGTTGCATCTTGCTACACACAACTACTCTAGATGATGCAAACCTTGCAAGACATTCAGATCACATATACTCCACCCATCTCCATTTTATGTGATAATACAACTGCCATTAATATTTGAAAGAATCCATTCATGCACTCTAAGACCAAGCATATACCCATCAAATACCATTTTCTACGTGAACAAGTGCTTGAACAAAAAGTCAAATTGGAGTATGTTCCCTCCAAAGAACAAGTTGTTGATATATTCACTAAACCACTGCCCAGAGAAACATTTGAATATCTCAGACAAAAGCTGGGAGTAGTTGCTGCATCATCCTACTGGTAAATCTAATTTTTTTCAGAGAAAGGTTATTATATGTGTGTTTCATGAAGTTGAGTCACATACACACACGAGTTTCTCTAGGACAAGTAGTGTATATGTTTTTTAGACAAGAAAAACAGTGGGGCCGACTCTAATATGGGTGCTCTGTCTGATTTTGATGATCACGGTCTATTTATATGCTATGTTCATTAATCTTTATCTAACTGACAAAGATACCTTGATCATTGACTTGTTAATAATGCACAAGTAGCACAGGTTCAGGGGGAGCATTAACCTTCACTCACATTTTGCATTGTTGGCATTATGGTTGCTGAGTCCAGCTATGGCTTCAGATATTTATACCTTTTGTTGCTTAGGTCATGTAAAAGTCTAGGATGTGATATGTCTTCTCATACATTTGAATGAGTCCTATTGGACAAATGATGTAATTATATTTCTGTCATGTATAAACAATTGGTATATCCCCACTTGTCTAGGTGGATGAGTCAAATTTGGTATATCCCCACTTGGTTAGGAGATGAATGTATGTATGAGTCATTGGTGATAGGAAGGTCATACTCACATAGTTGAGTTATAGATTCATGTTACTCTTTTGGAGAATACTTTTGCAGACTTTGCTGAGATTAGGGGGACCATGGACATTTTCAGTGCATCTCAGCATGTACAAAGGGGAGCTCAATCAGACAATTTAGCATGTTCTTAGGGGGAGCCTGAACAACATAGGGGAGAGAATATCTTGTTCTGCACTTTGCCCTTGATGTCAAAGGGGGAGAGTGTCTTGGTGTCGTTATTTCCATCAAGTCGAAAGGGGGAGATTGTTGGCATTATGATACAGGTGTTGTCCTTGATGGCAACTCACTCAGATGAAATTTCATAGTGCAACAGGTCAACATAGAAGGATTACAGATCAAACTCCAAAGAATGAAGAAAGAGAGATATATGCTGGTTCACTTTGTCCAAGGCGTGTATACACGTGGTTTAACAGAACAAAATTAGTGTATAAATTATACACACACTTACATAGGAGGAAAAGCATGTACATGTTGGAAAACCAAGTTTTTGGTCCAAGGTATTTGATCCAAGGTATTTTGGTCCAAGATAATTGGTCCGAGGCATTTGGTCCAAGGTATTGAGCCTAGGGATTCGGTCCAAGGTATTGGTCCTAAGTGGTTTTGGTCCAAGGTATTGAGAAAGGCCTAAGAGTATATAAGGAGGAGAAGATCATTAGGCCAAGTGTGCAAGTATTGAATATCTTCTGAAGTGTTAGATTATATATGCAGGTTATGAGCTTCTGATGTGTTGCTTGATCTAATTTAAGGATGCACCCATGTGGTTGATGACGATTGATGGATCAGGATCATAAAGCCTTAAATGTATTATCATTATGTGGTTTGATCATGGACAATCTAGATCTGAATACTGATGCATGTTTTATTCTGTAAATGATATGATCTGGGTATGGCTGAAGTCTGGAATGTCTGTGAAGTTTTAAGTTAGCACTTGCAGATATGTACGTTGTTTTGCTTTCGTAAAAGAGTGTATACACACTGGTTTGACACATTGAAGTAGTGTATACGTTATGAAATATGATGTTTGAAGTTACAGTTGGTTTTGGTTGTTGATACAAAGTTCTGGGTTTTGCTTTATGTTGTAGTGATTGCATTTTGGTGGCAGTGTTGGGTTTGATTGATTGTGATTTGCTTCAGTGATGATGGATGAGATTTAATGATGGATCAAGATCATAATGCCTAATCATTATGTTATTTGATGGGCTAGATCTAATTGCTAACACATGTTTTATCCTTCATATTTGATGATCTGGGTATGTCTGAAGTCGGGAAGTGTAGCAAAGTTATAAGTAAGTATCTCTAGATCTATACGCTAGTTCATTTTGATGAGGTTGCATATACATGCTGGTTCGATTGCTCCACGTTGCATATACACTCTGATGCATGTTTTTGAGGTTACAACTGGTTTTGAATGATGATGCAGTATTCTGGGTTTAGATCTGTGTAATGGTTACAATGATCTATCTATTCTAGTGGATTTGTTGAAGTTGATTACGTATGAATGAAAGGTTGATTCAGTTGTGCCAGAGGTTCAGAGGTTGTTAGTGATTGATTGAGTTTGGTTGATTCAGAGAGTGATGATTGAGTTTTAGTGATTTGTTGATGTAGATGTAGTTGATGGTTGTATTGCAATGATGATTGATTCTAAGCTTCAATGTTGTTGATGGGCCCAGTATGAAAATTGGATGAAACAAGGCCTTCATGTGTATTGTTGTGTACCAGGAGCATCCAATCCGAAAATTTATGAAACGTGGTTCCTGGAGAAAGAAAGAAGGTCGTAGCCTTCTGTAGGTTGGTGCCTACGTACTACTAAACATATCGGCTAGTAAAAGAGCTAGGGGGTTGTAGCTCCCTTCTAGTAGAAGCTGGAGAATGAGAGAAGGTTGTAACCTTCTGCAGGTAGAAGCCTGCATACTGATATGAGTCTACACCATTACAATGTTGTAAACAGATTTTCTTATTATTAAAGGAAGACAGAGATGGCAGCAATAGGTGGTTTTCACTCACATTGTGTTTCCACCTTAAATCTTGGTGTTCATGTGTGTTTCTTATGTGTGATGCTTTATTATGATTTTACTGCACTATCTAATAAATCTCTTATATACTGGTTTAAGCTCAATATATGATAAATTGTCTAAATCACAAGTTCCCTGCAAATACATTAGTTTCTTTAAGCACAGTCGCATGTACACATTAGTTCACTTCACTAAAGTAGTGTATGTAAATCTGTTTGGGAAATAAAATAATTGATCTGATAATACTAATTCACCCGCCTCTTGGTATTATTTCCAACACTAATTACTTGGAGTAATAGTATTTTTACACATAGAATGTTCAACAACCCTAGAAAATCAAATTCACGTTGTAGAAAGGGTTTTTCCAAAATTAATCTCTGACAAAAAGGAACACGTTCCTTTTGAATATGATGTTTAGAGGTTGTATCATGAATTGTAGGAGGAAGTCATGATTCTCGAGAGGTGTCCTCATCATCTTGTTCATGAATGATGGATGAGGTCTAAGTTTGGATAACCTTTCTAGAATGTAAATGAATATTTTCGAAGTCCATCGATAATAGACTATATGCAGGGAAAAAAGTAGCTCAACATTGTAGGTGGGTTGAGCTACTCTATTATTTGGGTTAGGCATGGGTTGAGTTGGAAGTTTAGGTCTTCGTTGAGTTTGAGCATCAGTGGGTTGAGTTGAAGGTAATTGAATATGTTAGGAAAATTATGAGGTGGTGTTTGTGATGTCATATTCATGTAGGAAGAGGGTCCTATCCACCTTGAAACCCACCCTTGGATTTGTATTTAAGGTGCCCATTGTGGACAAAGCATAGGACGGTACCAAAAAAAGGTTGGAGGAAGAGGAGGATATAAATATGATTCATGGGGTGTGTTTCTGGATGGTCGAGGGGGCCAAGGTTTCTTTTGGTGCACATAATAGATTTGTTTTGTTCCTTCACTGGCCTCTTGAAATATATATTTAACCCTTGGAAGAGAACATAATTCCTCATTTGAAGGATTATCCTCACAAATTTTGCATGTCTCGACATTATTTAATGGTAATTCTCATAGACAATGCTTCTTGCAACATTTAAGGAAGAATATAGAAAGTTCCAAGTCATCTTCCTCCTTGTTTTTATCCTAAAAAACATCTAGTTAGGAGCTCAGGGTGCTAAGGATGTCAATTTTGAAATTTCCTAATAAATTACATAACTCATCTTCTTTCACCCCTACTCCACTCAACTTATTACTTCTAGAAACCTCATTCCAAGAAATTCAATTATATTTTTAACTTCCTTTGGAATATGTTCTACATAGCTCACAAATCTTATCAAAAGTTAATTGAGATACATCACCTAACCCCATAAGGTTTAGGTTTTCAAGGAATTATTCTTGTATGCATTTAAGAAAGAAGAACACAAGGTTTTTATATCTAGCGAGTTCTACTTTGTACTTTGTAAGGTATACTAGAATAATTGCACATAATCTTCCAAACTTTCATCATCAGCTCGAGACATCTTGAAGATTTTTTTACTTAATATATCAGAACTTAAAATAGTCCTAATATTTCTTCAACAAGATACTATTCATGTTAGACCATCTCTAAATCCAATTTCCTCCAAGTCCCATGAACCAACAAAATGTTGAATCTTTTAAAATTGCAAGAAATAACTTCAATGTTTGTGCATTTGTGGAGTCATTGTAACTATGACAAATGACATCAAAATAAAAAATAAATGTGTCAGGTTGTTCCTTAGAAAGGCCATGAAAATTGGGTAGGGAAGGGAGAGGAGTGTTCTTCATTTGCACCATCACATCAAGATCTTGGATGGGTAACTCAAAAATAGTAGGATTTTATGGTCCATTTACCTCTTCGTCTGACATCTTATTCGCGTCTCAAGTTTTGAGAGTTTACATTTTATTAGATGTGGAAGAAATTTATGTTCCTTCATGAAATAAAGCTCCTTCCCCTATTGTCTCCCCACCTTCTAATGGTTTCCCTACCTCACTATTATGTGCAAAATTTCCCCTCTCAAGTTTCCCTCATATGTTTGCAAAACTGTTAGTAGAAGTGACTCCTACTGCACCACGTGTTGGGGTTTTATGGATTTTTTCCTTCTTCTACCCATGTTGTTCTACTTTTACTAACATGCTTCCAAATACTATATATTCAGGATGTAGTTTACTCAAAGGGATACTAACTACCTCCCTTTGGTTGCTTTTACTCCTAGCATCATTTTCTATTTGACAAGAATTCTTAGTACTTGAGTGCCTCCCTAGAAACTATGCCAAAAATGATGGAGTGAATGTACGTATGGTTATTTTGAAAGTCATTCACTTGTCCATTTAATTGTCAACCAAGGTTTTTTTAATTATGAGGCCTGTATGTTTTGTGCATAGTACCAAAATTCCTATCAAGGGGTATGGATATGCATGAAACCTACAAGTTGTAATAATCAAGATTAAGACAGGTCAAACTATTATGATTGGTCTAGCCATAAGTTTACCCAATTACTGGAGTGAAAGTATTATAGGTAGGATCACTAATTCATGAGGTTTTCCTATTTGAATATGATTTAGTAGCAGTTCTCCAATTCTACAATAGTGTTTGATTTCATAGCAAAGATTGCTAATTTCATAGCAACTGTGCAACCACTTCCAAAAAGCACACTCAAGTACAAAACAAGTCCCAAAAAAAATTGAAAATATAATCACACCATTTGTAAGAACACCATTCAATATATTCATCTAATCAGAAATACATTAAACTGTAACCAAATTAAAGATTGCAAAAAAATACATATACATAAATAAATAAATGGAAATTGTTACACTAAAATTTGTCACCATGACTATTTGTAGTTAGTATGACTCCATCAATAGTCATACTATCCTCCTTGGCAAGCCTCATACCTCTTCTCTCCATGTCAAACTTCAAGAAAGAGAGAAAGTCTTTAAAAAACATGTTTATCTCTGGGTACACAGTTTCTCTCTACCTTGCCTGCATGTACGCATCCCAAGTTCACAATACCTTGCGTACTTGCACGCTCTGTATGTGTAAGGGGTGGGTGCGTACTCCTGTAAAGGTCAAAAGGCGCGAGTTTCATCTTAAAAAAGTTACTTGTGGTCATTTCTAGAGCATTCTAGAAGCTTGTTTGACGTGTATTGAGCGCCTCCAGATGGTTCATGTACCCCTATGAAAGAGGAACTTATCCCATCAAGAGAGGAGCTACCCCATCCAAAAGAAGGGCTTATCCCATTGATGTTAGATCTGATTAACTTCCTCTAGAGTATTATAAATATAGGCATTGGGCTAGAGGAGGAGAGGTTGAAAGCTTAACATTCCAAAGGGTAGATGCTGCTGGAATTAGGACCTCCTTGTAGAAGCTTGTGAGGAGAGATTCCCATCCTTTCTTGTTTCATTTGGAAGTGGGTGAGCTTATCAAAGTAAAGGAAAACTCTTGCTGGACCCTGGGAGGAACTTGCACAACACCAAGGCTCAGGTTGTAATGGTTTCTTTTGTTTACTATTAATACAAATAAGTCCATTCTTCTCAACAATTTGTTATTAATGAGTTGTTTCATACACTCCTTGGTCTGTATGTTGAATATGTTTTATTTTATGAGATATTCAGGTGCTATTTAATCGTTTGATTGTTAGTGAATGCAGGTTTCGAAGTGAAGGAGGAGCTCATCCGGATCGACGAGGCTGGACTACTACAACAACGTTGGACTACAGGTAGGATCTAAACACTTGATTTCTTGTATGGTAAATGCATGTTTAGAGAAGGATTGCTCTTAATTGTCTTGTTTGTCACTAGAAAGTCTTAGGCTTCTAGGGAGGTTTGTTTTGTCCGCAAGATTAACTCTTTCCGCATGACAAATTGGCGACTCCACTGGGGACTCCATTGATGTGATTGATTTTTCCTTTGAGTGACACTTTGATCTGAAAAGAGTCATTGCTTTTTTGGTTTTTGGCTGTTTGACTGTGTATTTGGGTGGGCTAGCTTAGAGCTAAGTTACATTTTAGTTTTTCTTAAATTTTTAGTAGTACGCACCCTCTGAGTTGAGCACAGTGCGTACCTGTACGCACTGCAGCTTTGTACACAGAGCGTGCACGCACTTGTGCAAACAAACTGCCTACATACCCTGTCAAAAATTGAGAAATTTCCATTTTTCCATTTTTTCCTTTAGATTTTGTCTTTCATTAGTTTTTACTGCCCATATCCATTGGTTATCTGTCAGAGATCTTCACCTGAACTTGTTTCGTTAGCGTCAAGAGTTTTAGTGAAATTCATAGAAGTTCTAGTCTTAGGGTTTGATTTTTGCATTGGTCCTGTAGTGACTTTGACTTTAGAAGTTGTGAAACCTTGGATCTCTCTGGTTTTGTCAGTCTTCTTAGGAGTCGGACCTGTCGTAAAGTCTACCTGTGTGAGCAACGTACCTTTGTGTTGTCTCTTTGCGGAATTTCGAAGTAGCTTGTTGATTGAAGTTGTGAATTTCATTCTTAAGAAAGAGGCAAAAGAGTTTGATTTTTGTTTTTTGATTCATTTATGATTCTGCATGAACTAGTCCTTGGTTTGATTGTTACCGAGTAAAACAACCTGGAATCATCTTAGTAGGCTTTTGCCTCTTTAGATTTGATTTTAGGTAAATTTCCCTTTGATTTGCTTTTGAGTGAGTTTTTCATAGATTTTTATAGATCTTGAAATTGCTTTTGATTAGATTAGTTTTACATGCTTTATTAGATAGGAAAAATACAAAAAGACCTCCTTTGCAAAGTTTGTTTTAAAGTAGCATTTGAAGTTTTTGAAAGAGAAAGGAATTTTTTGTGCAAGTAATGAGTGGTCATGTGTTGTGTGCTTGGAAAAGATAAAGAGATTGTTTCTTTGATTGTCTATTAAGAAAGTTGTTATTATCAAAAGTTTGCATTCTCCAACTCTCTTAATTAGGGAATTCATTGAAAACGAAAAGTAGTGTAAATCATCCTAGGTGCAGCTTTTTAGTGAATTGGAGTCGAGTCTATACACCATCAGTTTCGTCTCCACTACCTTTTGTCTTAAAGAACAGCCATTAAAATCAACGCTTAAAGTAAAATCAACTTAGAAATTTTTCTTTTACTAGGGCTCTGAAGCACCAATATAGATCAGG
>APFE030207844.1:0-34036 GCA_000404065.3 Pinus taeda
TAGTTTGTGGAATTGTGGTTTTTACAGGACCAAGGAGCGGAAGGGACGTGAAGAAGGGTTTGCACCCTTGAGTAACTACCCAAACGTAGGACATCAGGTATGCCCCTCTCACCCTAGAGGTAGTTATTTATAGCATAAATGGTTGTATGTGTGTGTGTTTCTTAACTTAGATAATCTTCCGTCTGCTAAGGTTTCACCCAAGAACCTTAGGGGAGAATTTCCCGCAACAGTATCTTCATCATCAAACCACTCATTATCTCCTATTTCTATAATTGCTTTTGCTGGAGGATACAAATTGAATTTCTTTGTCGAATTACCATCAGAAATATACATATCCCCAGACCTACAACTGATAAAGGGATCAACTGTGGCTAGCCAAGGTCTTCCTAAGATAAGAGCATGACCTCCTAAATTACTCTTGGGAGTTAAAATCATGAAATCTACTGGATATTCCCAAGAGTCTAAGGAGAATGAAATGTCTTCTAATACACCATCTGGTTTGATAATTGATCGATCTGCAAGTTGCAGTAAAGTAGCTGTAAAAAGAAGATTAGGAAGTTTCAGCTGTTCCATAGTCTGTCTACTCATGATGTTGACAGCAGCCCCTAAATCAATCAAAGTATTTGGAATTTCTACCCCATTGATATGTGTCTTGACAATTGGACTACCGGGATCTACATACTTCTGCATAGTAATTTTTCCCATCATGATATCTGAAATTTTTCCTACCAGGTGGATTCTTTTTGTATCTCTAGGTTTCCTTCCTGGTCTTTTAAGACTCAACTCCTTTATTGTTTTTGCTAGAATAGGAATTTCTCTAATGGCTTGTAACAAGGGAATCTTTATACAAACATTCTTCAATTCATCTAGAAAATCATAGTCGGGCAACAAGATTTGTTTTTCCACCCCTTTGTCAATTTGTAATCTTTCAGGAAAAGGAGGTGTGGATGAAGATGCAGGTTGCTCAACTATAGGATTTGTGGGGGGTAACTTTTTTCCTTTTTCTTTCTGAGTGCTTGGGTTTTGAAGAGATGCTTCAGAACCTTTATTGGCTTCAAGATAATCTTCCTCAAAAATGCTTTGCTTTTGGGCATCTATAGAAGGTTTATCTAAGACTCTACCAGATCTAAGTTGTACATCATTGAGAGGAACAATCATATAGATAGGAAATTGTTGACCTTCTATTATGTAAGCATTTTGAGGGTTTTTATTATTGGGGTTTGGTAATGGCTGGGAAGGAAGTGTGATTTGGCTTCTGTTTGAACGGAAGCAAGAGCTGAGAATTTGATTTTTGTTGGAGAAAGGTTGTTGTTGTTGTGGAAATGGCAATGATAGTTGTGGATTTTGATTTGGAAGTTGTGGAGCTTGTTGGTTTTGAAAATATGGAGGATATTGATAGAATTGAGCAAATCTCCCATAAGGATTTTGCATACCTTGTACCCAAGATTGCAATGGGTTTTGTTGTTGGGGCCAAGGTTGTTGCCAAGGATTCCAATTTGGCAGGGTTTGAAAGTTCATAGAGTTGTTAAACCCTTGGTTTTTTTGCCCTTGCCAAGGTCTCCTTGCAACAAAACAGAGAGACTCAATTGTATTTGTATCTTCTTGAAAGACAGCTTTGAGCCCAGGAATCGAAGGACAATCCTTGGTCTCATGATTCTTTGAACAAATCACACATGTTTCTACAACTTTTGCATCCAAGGGACATTCCCTTAGAGCATGTTTCTTTCTACATTTTGAGCAAAAGATGGCCAAAGCTTCAGCTTCTACTTTCTGCTTATTATGTATCTTAAGAGTGTCTAGTTGCTCACTCAGACTCCCTAAGATATCAGTTTTGAATTCATCAGGAATATTTCCAATCTCAGCCCTACTAATTGATCTAGTTGCAGATTTGTTTTCTCTAATGAGAGAAGGATCTCTAGGCCCTTTCCGAGTTTTTGATTTTCCCCTGGAGAGATGGACACATAGCTCTGCTATATCATGAAGTGGAAGTTGAGATATGTCTCCTTTTCCCAACATGTTCAAAATATCTATCGATTCATCTCTAATGGCTTTTAATAGAAGCACTTTCAAGGTTTCTTCATCGAGGTTACTCATTTTTTCTCTTTTGAGGTTATACTGAAATCTTTCAAGCAGATCCTCCAAGTTTTCATCCTCTTTTTGGACCATTTTGAATACCTCGTCCTTATGATTGGTGGGCATGCAATAGTCCAAGTATCTATCCAATTTTTTTTGTTTCATATCATTCCAAGTCCTAATGGATTGGGTGAGTAATCCCATGAACCATTTCAAAGTTGTTCCTTTCAATGTTGAAGGAAAAAATTTGAGTTTTTGAGAGTCTTCCAGATAATCATAAAATCGACACATGACCTCAAACTCAAATAGAAATGTTTCAGGATCCTCATTTCTTAAGCCATGAAAGTTTGGGAGGATAGATGGTGAAATATTTTTCATTGTCACTCGAGAATCCTCATCGACTATAGGAAATCCAAATTATTTATCTCCGTCCCTATTTCCCCCATTGTTACCTCTACCTCCTACATTATTTCCTCCTCCTCCTCCTCTACCTCTACCTCTACCAAATCCGTTAACTACCTCCTCTGTCATGATAGATTCCTCAGAGATTTCAGAGTCCTATGGTTCCTCTACTAATGGCGAACGAGGAGGAATTTCTCCCTCTTCTTCCTCAGGTGATTCTACTTCTTCAATTACAATGTGTCTCCCCGTAGAAGGAAAGAAAGGATCTTTTCCTAATTCAGATTTGATGGATGGTGTGGGAGAGTCTCCTAATTCAAATACTGCCTCTTGAACTCCAGGAACCCTAGGAGTATGAGTTGGAGATGATGGAGGTGTCTCTTGTCTATTCCTTGAAGTAGATGGAGTTGTAAAAATTGAACTCTTGGCTCTAGCTAAAAACCTTCCCCTAGAATCTCTTGGCTCTATGCATGTCATTTTTTTGTTTTTCCTCTCAAGTCAGGCTAATAATTCTCTTTCTGATCTTCCAGGTCACTCTAGGTGCAAGAAGAGAGCATACCCAGAAAAACTATTAAAACCAATAACTTCTCTTTTCTAAATCCTCCAGGTCACATTCATTCAAGAGAAGAGCATAACTCTGACGAGGTTATCAATTTTTTTTAAATTTTTTTAATTTTTTTTTTTTATTTTTATTATATATATATATATATATTTTTAAGAAATTGGCTACCTAGTTTCACTTCCCCGGCAATGGCACAAAAATGTTTGGTCAATTTAGTATGTCCTAAATTTCTATTTAAAATGTCAATCCGGGAGTCGTAAACTGATGAAGTGAAGTGCACTATATGTGCAAGATAACCTTTTCCTTATTCTTTTGTCATTTTTGAGTTTTTAGTTTGTTTTTGGGTTTATATTCTGTGGATTCCCTAGTGCGAGATGGCGAAATTGAAAATGAAGTGTGGATGGTGATTTCTATAAAACGTTCTCAAAAAGAAAGTTTCCAAACTGACTGCAATGAAATCAATTCTCAAAAAGAAGTAAATGCACCAAAACAATGAACTAGTGACAATGGCCCAGTATCCTTACTGTTGTATGAAAAAGAAAATAAAATTTGAACTTAAAGAAACTCAAAGACTGAAAGCAAAGCAACTAAATCACAGTACTTCAACCCATACTCTAACCCTTCACCTTTCGACTCAGTCCAGCTATAGGAAGTAATCATAAACAAGCTGAGTATTATATATCTAAATTGCAGGAAATTAAATTGCATAAAGGAAACTAAGATTTAACTACTCATTCATATTTCAACTCTTGAAAATGACATAAGTAATTCAATCTATAACTTGCAGGAAAGCAAACTAGATCACACTACTTCAAGTAATATTTTGATTCCTTACTAATTGAGTCGCTTGGCTATAGAAAGGAAATCATAAACAGGTAAGTAATATGATGTCTAAATGGCAGAAAAGTAATTAAGAAAAACAAAACTTGAAAGAAATGACAATGCTAGAATTAAACTTAATAAATGAAAATCAGCAGAAAGGACAAGATGATCTCATGTCAATAGATATCAAAAATATGTAAATTTGCCCGGGCTACCTACAACAACCTGTAAAAGAAACACTGATAAGCTTAACAGTTATGAAGAAAACATGAAATACGGACAGTGATGAACATTATAGCAACATAAAATATATACAAGTAATGACTACAAAAACAGTAAACAAAAGCAAGTAAGAAACTATACAAAGGTTTGGTGTACAGGGGCCCTCTGTCACCTCAGCCAGCCAACTACTTAATCACAAATTGGATTCACGAACGTTGTCTTCTCATATATTGAATTGCATAAATAAAGCAAAGGAAAGTACAACACAGTGGGCTGAAACAACAATCAAAATTACAACTTTTAGACTAACTATCCAACGTATATCAACGCGTTATTTATAAGTGCAAATGCTAATAACTAATTCCTAGATTTGTGCTGCCAAGCGACACGTAAATCTCCACGGCCTGAGATTTAGCGTGATGGTCATTACAGCAGTTGAATCCATGGAGTGGTGGCTGCTTGATTTGGTTCGCAGGTTGGTCGACAGTTGTGCCACTACCTCCAGAAATGAAGGATTGTTCCACGCAATCCTTCACGTGTGCCAAAACAGAGTCATGCCACTGCAAAATTCCTCATTTGGCCCTTCCTTTGACCGTCGTTGACCATGACCGTTTATGAGTGATTTGGCTGATATGAGAGGACACACTCCATGTACACGTCACTTACATCTTGCCCATGTGGCCAGTTTCTCCATTGGACACCTGTAGCATAGCTTTTGACAAAATGGCTGCGGAAACTCAGGCTGGCTGCGAAAAATGACAAGTTTCCGCAGCTGTTTGAACAAAAAAATCTAAACCAAACAACAGTCAGAAACATAGTTAGGAAACCATTTCATAAGCTCTTTTTAGCCTAATATGCAATAATTTGACAACTGGGTGGATGAAATAAATGGAAAAAGAAGGCTGAAAGGGTATATAGGGAAGTGCAGGTTTGGGACTCAACACAGGTGTGATGGTCAGGGAGGGTTAACTTTACCCTCCGACTGTGGATTTTTCTCACTGTTTTCAGTCTAATTCAAGCTTTTTGTTGTCTGTAGTCAGTGTATTTCTGTGAAAAACCCCTTCTTTTGCGTTATTCCGCCTCCTTAGTGCAAAGAACTATAAATGTTTTTATGTATTGTGCATCGTTTTAGTTCTCTTTTACAAAAAGTAGCATAGTCGAACTATCGTCTCTAGATCTGAAAGTGTCGTAGCTGTCATTTTCAGTTTTAGAAAGCAATCCCATTGTTCTGGATAGTCGATTATACAGTTACTGTTGCATAGGATTTTGAATAGTAGTTTTAAATGTACGAAAAAAGCAAATTTCCATTTCAAAATCGCAAAGTGTCTCTCTTGCTTTACTTCTTTTGAAAAAATAATTTTGTTGAGTATTGTCGCTTTAAAAGTAATTGTATTTACACATACTTTCTTAACGTATTCACACTTAAGAAGGCTGAAAACAAATACATGCATGTGCATTGCATTTTGATTGCTTGGCTTGATTTAGGACTGTGCATTTAGCGTGTGCTCTGTGAAGAAAAGATTCTTGACTTTCTTCCCTTTAGTAGCTAGGATTTTCATTGCTGAAAGAAGATCAAACATTTGTTTATCATCTTAGACTGCATTTTAGGAAATATATACACATCACGTGGTGAACCTGAAAGGAAAACTGTTAAGCAAGATCAACTTAAAATAAATTCAATGAGTCTAACAATGCTTTGGAACTTAATGCACAACATCTAGAGGTCTAGGCTAGAGACGTATTCCCGCGTCGTAAAGCCTGGTGACTGTTGCTTTCAGTGTTGGTTGGGTGATTCCTCCACTCTGAGACGACAAGTGCCAGTACGGATTTGTGCTCCCATGTACCATCAAGTATATATTGGGAGACCACAATAGGCTGCATCCTTTATCCTTAGGAAGCCGTGTCTGCCACCCTATCGATTGCAATGCACCGAACACAACATTCGAGAAGATTGATTGTCGTACTGTAAAAAGTATTCTGCAGTTTTGTGATTGGTTTGGTAATCCTCTCTGCCTAGATCTCCAGCGAAGTCCATTTTTCTCCTTTTCAGACTCTTTAAAGGAAAAGGTCCTCTGAGCACTTGTCACTTCAGGATCAATAAAAATCGAAGGCGACTAGAGTCATCTTTTGTTTTTTCTTGACTCTTTAAAATTGAAAAAACAAGTTCTGTCAAAGCATCTAAAAATTTATTTTAATCGGAATAACGTCACAAATTCCCCCATTGATCTTCAGGTTGAGAAAATGGATTCTACCAACCAAGGATTTCCCCTTGGAGGAAATCATAGTCCCTTCTCCTCTTGGGGGGATGTTGGTCCACCCCATATGGCCACTCTGTCACTTTGTCACTTTGTCCTCCACTCTGAGACGACAAGTGCTAGTACGGATTTGTGCTCCCCTGTACCATCGAGTATATATTGGGAGACCACAATAGGCTGCATCCTTTATCCTTAGGAAGCCGTGTCTGCCACCCTATCGATCGCAATGCACCGAACATAGCATTCGAGAAGATTGATTGCCGTACCGTAAAAAGTATTCTGCAGTTTTGCGATTGGTTTGGTAATCCTCTCTGCCTAGATCTCCAGCGAAGTCCATTTTTCTCCTTCTCAGACTCTTTAAAGGAAAAGATCCTCTGAGCACTTGTCACTTCAGGATCAATAAAAATCGAAGGCGACTAGAGTCATCTTTTGTTTTTTCTTGACTCTTTAAAATTGAAAAAACAAGTTCTGTCAAAGCATCTAAAAATTTATTTTAATCGGAATAACGTCACAAATTCCCCCATTGATCTTCAGGTTGAGAAAATGGATTATACCAACCAAGGATTTCCCCTTGGAGGAAATCCTAGTCCCTTCTCCTCTTGGGGGGATGTTGGTCCACCCCATATGGCCACTTTGTCACTTCCAGGATTGAAAATTGGTTTGCCTATCTGGCTCTTCTCTACCTCTGTCGTTTAGAATCCCGTAATTCCTGAATAGTCTAATCAGCAACTAGACGACACTAGAATTGCCTCCCAACCTTCTACTTCATATGATTCTCCCTCTCCTCCTTCCTCTTCGCTTGATAAAGCCGATAAAGCTAAAAATCAAGTAACTGAGAAGAAGAGGAAGTAGAAAGAGAAAAAGGAAAAGAATAAAATGGAACCAAAATCGAAAGGGAGCATCCAAGTATCGTCTATTGAAAATTCTCACGCTGCATAGTCAAAACCTAAATCTCCTTGTGTCATTTGCAATGGAGACCACTATCACCGAGATTATCCCTGCATCCCTCGGATTTTAAGGGACTGATCTCCTCGTTTGCACAATCTGGTAGCATCAACCTCTGGCAATCATGTTGAATGCTCACCATCAACCAGTGAAAGTGAAGCACATGGACAAAGAAGGAATCCTAAACTTCCTTGTAATTTGTGTGAAGGCAGTCACGCCATCCACTGTTGTCCCTTCCTTGACGAGGCTAAAAGAGTTTTGGATGATCGTCCGGTTTCACCGCTACGACTTCCTCATGGATATAAAAAACTCTTGCCAAGTCCTCCCCCGGTTGAAAATCTGGCTGGCCCGTCATTGTGGTTGGCCAAAGAATCTATCATTGAAAATGAACCCTCTGAATCCATACCAGACGAAATTCAAAGGGTCAATACGGCAGTTGACCCGGTCTTGCCTTCAAAGTGTTCATCTGCGAATGATACCGTCACTGAAGAGAAAGAGAACAACACCGTTCAAATTCTTTTCATCAACACAGACTCTAATGAGCTTGGGGCAGTCCTCCCATTCCTTTATCGCAAGAAGGAAGTTCATTAGAGTCATATCCGGTCGTCTATTTGGTCCCACCACCAAGAAACCTAGTCCTTTCCTTCGACTGGAATCCACTAGGTAGACCCTGTTTACCAGCTAGTGTACCATTCAGAATCATTGTAGAAGCTTACAGAATGGTCATGGTTGGTACCATCATTGATGAAGGGGCTTCTGTGAGTATCCTTTCCTCAACTGCTTGGAAAGCGCTTGGTTCGCCATCACTTTTGCTTGAAATGAGAAATCTAACAGGCTTCGACAAAGGAACCAGTGGACCTTTAGGGATCCTTCCAAATGTGCCCATTACTTTGAGAAGGAAAACTGTTCACATGAACATTATGGTAGTTCAAGGACCTTTAGATTATAATCTACTCCTTGGACGCGACAATATTTATTGCATGGGAGCCATCATCTCCTCACTTTTTAGAGTAATGTGTTTTCTGCACGAAGGCAGAATGGTCAAGCTCATAGACCAAATGTCATTCCCCGGTTCATACATCACAAACAGTCAAATGCCATCCCTAAATGGTCTTTTCACGCAAGAAATGTCTCATCGGTCTCCAATCCGTCCACCTGATGAACGCGAGTGATTTAGGAAGATGTGACTGAAACCCAGGGGGCATGCACCCTGGTCTGTTTCGGCAGGAAAACCTTGGGTATAGAGTGGATTTTCGCGAGGGATATATGACTAGTCTGGCGAACCCGTCCTTACAGGAAAATAGGAACAGGCTGGAATAAGATACCTTTGTCAAAGTTATGTGAGTGGAATGTGTCTGCGCCATTCACCTTTGTCTATTTCGATAGACATCTCCGAGGAAGCATTTTATCTTCTACGCGGATAGACCTTTCTTGGTAACCTGGAAATGTTTTGCTATACCTGGGGGCATGCAAACCTTTCCGCATGCAAGCGAAGAGTGGCTATTTATTTTTTAAATTTTTAGGACCTCTAACCCTTTAACCCGTAAGGCTAGTTGTTTCCTAACTTGCATAAAGAAAGGATCCGTGGCAAATCTTGAGAGATGTAAGCCACTTCAAAATAGCATCTCGAATGAGACATTTCTTATCATACGACTGGCGAGCAATGTTGTCGAAGAGTTCAAGCTCGTTAAAAAATAAACCCTCCACGAGCAGTTTTAGCGCATAGTTCAAGCTCATTAAAAAATAAACATAAGTCATGAGGAAATGTTTCCCCCAGCGTTTAAGCTCGTTAAAAAATAAACCGGTAAATAACCATTGTGAATGCCTTATCACCAGCTTTTGAGCCTTGGTCGTGTTCTCGCCATCACCTCTACTCTATTTTTAGCGGATCATTCACCCCCATATGATTGTTTACCCCTTCGAGGAACATCTACGAAGAGTGATTCTGTTAGCCATCCTTTTGACACTGTCGTGATTGGAAAATTCCAAATCTTACCTGGAATCAGCTGCTACCCGAAACCATCACTCGTTCCTTGAAAACGAGTCTTCTTTAAGCTCTTTTCACCTGACTCGTAAAATATGAAAAGATTGCGGAGCGATTGGCCTCTCTGGCTTGTTAAAGGAATCGGAAGTGCCATCCCTTCTCTAGATTTTAATCTTTTTGGGCCTGAGGGATTATTACAAAAAAAGATCGAGCGCTTGTCTTGTTCATCTCATTAAAACGATCGAAAATTCATCCTTTTTGTATTATTTTATGCTTTTTCAGACTTAAGGGATTATACAACGAAAAAGAATCTTTGGAGTCTCCTTTCCGTTTCTTTCAGACTCTCTAAAATTGAAAGAGACCGAGTTATCTCTTTCGTTAAACTCGTTAAAACCTAATAGCGAAAAACTCATCCAAATGGACGAGAACGAGTTTCACTATCGCTAGGATCGCTAAAATATAGCGACAGGTTCGCCCGAAGGGCAGATTATAGAACAAGCATATGTTATCCTCCTCAATCTTGAAAAAAATTAAAGAGGTAACTGGTCAGCAATGACTGGGGAAAATTGGAGAAACTTTTGAAGAAACCTTTATTTTGGTAGCAAGTCGCTCTAAACATGACACTTTCCTTCCGCATCCATGCACGGGTGGGGTTGTTATGTTCACTGGTCATCACCATTGGTCCATTTCACACCATCCATATTTGGGGTTAACGCTACCAATCCATCGTCACTGTCGTCGATATGTTCAAGAGAAGTCATTCAGACAATTCACCTGTGTCTCACCCACTACAATACATTCACGCTTCATTCCTTCATGACCGCCACCCTGAACCTTGTATCGTCAGTTTGTTTTCACCTCCAAAATCATTTGCTTCATTTCGTGTTGTTGATGTGGGATTCATTAAGGCCCTCCTACAACGAGTCACTTCTTATCGACATCAGCGCATTATCCAAGAAGTTGACTTAGGAACAACCCTTTCGGTACTTTGAAACTTGCATGCCTCAATGGCAAGTTTCTCACTTTCGGTGACAGGTTTACATGAATGGCCTTCGACCGAGAGATTTTGCATGGTGTTCGACGCCAAGTCCCTTTTCAGACCACATAAATTGTACTGTAGTACCTTGAGGGTCATTTTCATTATTGGTGATTCCTCTCGCGCTTATTTACAGCTTACATCATTGGCTGGTAATCAGGTGATGTCTTTCCATGTTCGACTCCAGAACATTTTTTCACATGGATCGACTTGTACTACGAGTGAAGATTGAACGAATTTTGAAGACCCCGAATCTAGTTTCATCCATCTGGGCTGCGATATATTCACGAATATAAAAACATCAAGCGTACATCATCGCCGAACAGATGATCATCCAAATCAAAGGATGATGTGTCCATATCATTAGTCTATGACATAGATGGTTGTCTGTCCTATGTACATGAGAATGAGTTTATAAAGTTGAGCATGGGAATGCCCGCCTCAGCTAGATCATGAAAAATGTTGTCAAAATAATGTATTGTATTGTATCTTATTACAGCTCACCTCCCAGCTCGGAAAAACTTTAGATCCTCATAGTAAAGCATTTCACCCGACATCGACCTCATGCTTTAGGGGGCAACTGTTATAGACATTTTTGGGCACTTCAACCCCAATCATAAATGTCCATAAGCAGAGGGCTCCTAAGTCCCTAAAAGTGTTGCTTCACTGCCTAAAGTAACAAGGTCAACTGATTACATCATCTCCCTAAAGTTCTCCACTGAAAACTGCTCATAAATGGTCAAACCTGGACCATAATGAAAGCTCAATGCAGAGGGTGCGATGAATATCACCTTCCCAGTGTACAAGGTGGGATGCATACTGATTTTCTCCTCTGTAGGGTGCGATGGTCGGGAATGGACAAATGGCAGGGACAAAAATGTGAGGTGGAAGATCATGGAATCTTCCAGAAGCTTCCCCTCTGACACTTGCCTCTCTGTTTTCGACCAGGGATGAGTAAGAGATCATCATTCTCCAAGTTGAAGCAGGAACTATCAGAGAGAGGACACTAATCAAGATCCCAGAAGATGACTCGCCTCTCTGTAATCATCTATATATGGATCCCTCATCACAGAGATCCAGAGGCTGGAATTTTGTATCTTATAGAGAAGTGTTGTTGGTTTTCCGGTGTACATTCATAGTGTTGGGTGATCTAAGCTTTGCTTGAGGTGAAGAAGGGCTTCCTAGCTGGAGGATGATGCTGGGTTAGAGCATATGGTTGTAATCCTATTGCTACTTTTCATCTTAATAAAGCTATTCTTGTTTTCTTCCATATTCTTGTGTACTCGTTTATATATGCATTTGTATGGTTAACGCACATCTGATCCTATGTTATTTATGAACATAGATCTTTGTTTCTTCGATAGTAGTATGTTGTTGTGATTCCACAGGTTCTTTTTGAAGCTGGGCAGATGAAGAAGAAGCGGCGAAGCTCTATCAAGAAGGAGAGGAAATCAAGCGCAAGACTCAGGTTAGTCTTCTTGGTTATCCTCTTGTCTATTTTCATAAAAGAAAACAACAGTAGACTTTAATTTTTTGTTTCTAAGATAGCCACCCATCTTAGTGGGAATAGCAACATCCAAGTGGACACTATTCCTGGTAACAAAATGGCGACTCCACTGGGGAGCGACTAGATTACTTGTTAGCTTATCTATCATTGTTTCTTTTATAAACTTACAGACGGAGCCTGAAGTCAAGCCAGCTAGCCTTCGAATTGCATTTTTTATACAAATGCAAAGTAGATCAATGTTGCTTCAGTCTATCTTCGGGTTTTGTTTATGAATTAAACAATATATCTACAAGTAATCTAATTGCCCTAAGTGGTGGCTCTAGTAACCTCTTTAGATGACCCCTGTGTTTTACATACACTGAGCATTACTTACTCGGCCTAAATACCTGAACTGAATTTCAAACTATGAGTGAAAACATGTTTGAAGTCTTGCACTGGTACCATCGCACCCTGCCTTGAAGGCAGTCTGTATGCATTGCAATTCCCAAGTGCAGTAGGTGCGCTGCATACTGCTTTCACTGTGTAACAGGTGCGATGGTCAGGGAGGGTTAACTTTACCCTCAGACTGTGGTTTTTTCTCACTTTTTTCTGTCCTATTCAGGAGTTTTGTTGTCTGTAGTCAATGTACTTCTGTGAAAACCCCCTTCTCTTGCATTATTCCGCCTCCTTAGTGCAAAGAATTGTAAGTGTTTTTTATGTATTGTGCATCATTTTTAGTTCTCTTTTGCAAAAAAGTAGCATAGTCGAACTGTCGTCTCTAGATCTGAAAGTGTCGTAGCTGTCGTTTTCAGTTTTGGAAAACAATCCCATTATTCTTGATAGTCGATTATACAGTTACTATTGCATAGGATTTGAATTAGTAGTTTTAAAGTGTTGAAAAGAAATTTTCATTTCAAAATCGCAAAGTGTCTCTCTTGCTTTCACTTCATTTTGAAAAAAAAAATTGTTGAGTACTGTCGCTTTAAAAGTAATTCAATTTGCACATAGCTTTCTTAACATCATTCACATTAAGAAGGCTGAAAACAAATACATGCATGTGCATTTGCATTTTGATTGCTTGGCTTGATTTAGGATAGTGCATTTAGCGTGTGCTCTGTGCTCTGTGAAGAAAAGATTCTTGACTTTCTTCCCTTTAGTAGCTAGGATTTTCATTGCTGAAAGAAGATTAAACGTTTGTTTATCATCTTAGACTGCATTTTAGGAATTATATACACATCACATGGTGAACCTGAAAGGAAAATTGTTAAGCAAGATCAACTTAAAATAAATTCAATGAATCTAACAATGCTTTGGAACTTAACGCACAACATTTAGAGGTCTAGGCTAGAGACGTATTCCGGCGTCGTAAAACCTAGTAAATGTTGCTTTCAGTGTTGGTTGGGTGATTCCTCCACTTTGAGACGGCAAGTGCCAGTACGTACTTGTGCTCCCACGTACCGTCGAGTATATACTGGGAGACCACAATAGACTACATCCTTTATCCTTAGGAAGTCGTGTCTGCCGCCCTATCGATCGCAATGCACCGAACACAACATTCGGGAAGATTGATTGCCGTACCATAAAAAGTATTCTGCAGTTTTGTGATTGGTTTGGTAATCCTCTCTGCCTAGATCTCCAGAGAAGTCCATTTTTCTCCTTTTCAGACTCCTTAAAGGAAAAGGTCCTCTGAGCACTTGTCACTTCAGGCTCAATAAAAATCGAAGGCGACTAGAGTCATCTTTTGTTTTTTCTCGAATCTTTAAAATTGAAAAAACAAGTTGTGTCAAAGCGTCTAAAAAATTATTTTAAATCATAATAACATCACAAATTCCCCATTGATCTTCAGGTTGAGAAAATGGAGTCTACCAACCAAGGATTTCCCCTTGGAGGAAATCCTAGTCCCTTCTCCTCTTGGGGAGATGTTGGTCCACCCCATATGGCCACTTTGTCACTTCCAAGATTGACAATTGGTTTTCCTGTCTGGCTCTTCTCTACTTCTGTCATTCAAAATCCCATAATTCCTGAACAGTCTAATCAGCAACTAGACGACACTAGAGTTACCTCCCAACCTTCTACTTCATCTGATTCTCCCTCTCCTCCTTCCTCTTCGCTTGATAAAGCCGATAAAGCTAAAAATCAAATAACTGAGAAGAAGAAGAAGTAGAAAGAGAAAAAAGAAAAGAAGAAAAAGGAACCAAAATCGAAAGGGGACAACCAAGCGTCGTCTAGCGAAAATTCTCACACCGCACCATCGAAACCTAAATCTCCTTGTGTCCTTTGCAATGGAGACCACTATCACCGAGATTGTCCCTGCATCCCTCAGATCTTAAGGGACTGGTCTCCTCATTTGCACAATCCGGTAGCGTCAACGTCTGGCGATCATGTTGAATGCTCACCATCAACCAGTGAAAGTGAAGCAAATGGACAAAGAAGGAATCCCAGATTTCCTTGTAAGTTGTGTGAAGGCAATCACGGCGTCCACCGTTGTCCCTTCCTTAACGAGGCTAAAAGAGTTTTGGATGATTTTCTAGTTTCAACGCTACGACTTCCTCCTGGATATAAAAAACTCTTTCCAAGTCCTCCACCAGTTGAAAATCCAGCTGACCCGTCATTGTGGTCGGCCGAAGCATTTATCATTGAAAATGAACCCTCTGAATCCATACCAGACGAAAGTAAAAGGGTCGATATGGAAGTTGACTGGGTCTTTCCTTTAGAGTGTTCAACTTCAAATGATACCGTCACTGAAGAGAAAGAGAATGACATCGTTCAAATTCTTTTCATCAACACAGACTCCAATGAACTTGGGGGCAGTCTTCCCGTTCCTTTATCGTAGGAAGGAAGTTGATCAGAGTCATATCCGGCTGTCTATTCGGTCCCACACCAAGCAACCTAGTCGTTTCCTTCGACTGGAATCTACTAGGGAGACCCCGTTTACCAGCCAGTGTACCATTCAGAATCATTGTACAAGCTTACAGAATGGTCATGGTTGGTACCATCATTGATGAAGGGGCTTCTGTGAGTATCCTTTCCTCAACTACTTGGAAAGCGCTTGGTTCTCCATTGCTTTTGCCTGAAATGAGAAATCTGACAGGCTTCGACAAGGGAACCAGTCAACCTTTAAGGATCCTTCCAAATGTGCCCATTAATTTGAGAAGGAAAACTGCTCACATGAACGTTATGGTAGTTCAAGGACTTTTAGATTATAATCTACTCCTTGGACGCAACTATATTTATTGCATGGGAGCCATCGTCTCCTCACTCTTTAGAGTAATGTGTTTTCTGCACGAAGGCATAATGGTCAAGATCGTAGACCAAATGTCATTCCCTAGTTCATACATCGCAAATAGTCAAATGCCATCCCTAAATGGTCTTTTCATGCAAGAAATGTCTCATTGGTCTCCAGTCCGTCCACCTGATGAGCGCGAGTGATTCAGGAAAATGTGACTGAAACCCAGGGGGCATGCACCCTAGTTTGTTTCGGCAGGAAAACCTTGGGTATAGAGCAGGTTTCCGTGGAGGATATATGACTAGTCTGACGAACCCGTCCTTACAGGAAAATGGGATCAGGCTAGAATAAGATACCTCTGTTAGAAGGTAGGCCTTTCCCGAGGGAACAAATGTTTTGTCTACAAATTGAAGGGTAACCTAGAAAAGGTAGGCCTTTCCTAATGGAACAAATGTTTTGTCTGCAAATTGAAGGGTAACCTAGAAACTCTACTTCGCTATACCTGGGGGCATGCAAACCTTTCCGCATGCAAGTGAAGAGCGGATATTTACTTTTTAAATTTTTAGGACCTCTAACCCTTTAAACCCTTAAGGCTAGTCGTTTCCTAATTTGCATAAAGAAAGGATCCGTGGCAAAGCTTGAGAGATGTAAGCCACTTCAAAATAGCATCCCGAATGAGACATTCTTATCATACGGCTGGCGAGCAATGTTGTCGTAGAGTTCAATCTCGTTAAAAAATAAACCCTCCATGAGCAGTTTTAGCGCATAGTTCAAGCTTGTTAAAAAATAAACATAAGTCATGAGAAAATGTTTCCCCCAGCGTTTAAGCTCATTAAAAAATGAACCGGTAAATAACCATTGTGAATGCCTTATCGCCAGCTTTTGAGCCTTGGTCATGTTCTCGCCATCACCTCCGCTCTATTTTTAGCCGATCATTCACCCCCATATGATTTTTTACCCCTTCGAGGAACATCTGTGAAGAGTGATTCTGTTAGCCATCCTTGTGACACTTCCGTGATTGGAAAATTCCAAATCTTACCTGGAATCAGCTGCTACCTGAAACCATCACTCGTTCCTCAAAAACGAGTCTTCTTTAAGCTCTTTTCACCTGACTCATAAAATATTAAAAGGTTTCCGAGCGATTGGCCTCTCCGGCTCGTTAAAGGCATCGGAAGTGCTATCCCTCCTCTAGATTTTAATCTTTTTGGACCTGAGGGATTATTAGACAAAAAGATCGAGTGCTTGTCTTGTTCGGCTCATTAAAACTATTGAAAATTCATCCCTTTTGTATTATTTTACGCTTTTTCGAACTCAAGGGATTATATGACGAAAACAAATCTTCAGAGTCTCCTTTCCATTTCTTTTAGACTCTCTAAAATTGAAAGAGACTGAGTTATCTTTGTCGTTAAACTCGTTAAAACCTAATAGCGACAAACTCGTCCAAATAGACGAGAACGAGTTTCACTATCGCTAGGCTCGCTAAAATATAGCGACGGGTTCGCCCAAAGGGTGGATTATAGAACAAGCATATGTTATCCTCCTCGAGCTTGACAAAAATAAAGAGGTACTGGTCAGCAATGACTGGGGAAAATTAGGAAGAAAACTTGAAGAAACTTTATTGGTAGCAAGTCGCTCTTGAACATGACACTTTCCTTCCGCGTCCATGTCGGGTTGGGTTGTTCCATTCACTGGTCATCACCATTGGTCCGTCACACCATCCATGTTTGGGGATAACGCTACCAATCCATCGTCAGTGTCACCGATATGTTCAAGAGAAGTCATTCAGACAATTCACCTATGTCTCACCCACTGCAATACATTCATGCTTCATTGCTTCATGACCGCCGCCCTGAACCCTGTATCGTTAGTTTTTTTTCACCTCCAAAATCATTTGCTTCGTTCCATGCCATTGATGTGGGATTCATTAATGCCCCCCTGTGACAGGTCGCTTCTTGTCAACATCAGCTTATTATCCAAGAACTTGACTTAGGAACAACCCTTTCAGTACTTTGAAGCTTGCATGCCTCAATGGCAAGTTTCTCACTTTCGGCGACAGGTTTACATCAATGGCCTTCGACCGAGAGATTTTACGTGGTGTTCGACGCCAAGTCCCTTTTCACACCACATGAATTGTACTGTAGTACCTTGAGGTTCATTGTCATTATTGGTGATTCCTCTTGCTCCTGTTAACAGCTTACATAATTGGCTGGTAATCAAGCGATGTCTTTCCATGTTCGACTCGAGAACATTTTTCACATGGATCGACTTGTGCTCCGAGTGAAGATTGAACGAGTTTTGAAGACCCCAGATCTAGTTTCATCCATCTGGGCTAAGATATATTCAGGAATATAAAAACATCAAGTGTACATCATTGCCGAACAGATGATCATCCAAATCAAAGGATGATGTGTTCATATCATCAGTTTGTCACACAGACGATTGTCTGTCCTATGTACATGAAAATGAATTTATAAAGTTCAGCATGGGAATGCCCGCTTCAGCTAGATCATGAAAAAATATTGTCAAAATATTGTATTGTATTGTATCTTATTACAGGTTGCCTCCCAGCTTGGAAAAGCTTCAGATCCTCATAGTAAAGCATTTCACCCGACATCAGAAAGATTAACAACCTCATGCTTTAGGGGGCAACTATTATAGATATTTTTGGGCATTTCAACCCCAATCATAAATTTCCATAAACTGAGGGTTCCTAAGTCCCTAAAAGTGTTCCTTCACTGCCTAAAGGAACAAGGTCAACTGATTACATCATCTCCCAGAAGTTCTCCACTGAAAACTGCTCATAAATGGTCAAAACTGGACCATACTGAAAGCTCAATGCAAAGGGTGCGATGCATATCACCTTCCAAATGTATAAGGTTCGATGCATACTGATTTGCTCTTCTGTAGGGTGTGATGGTCGGGAATGGACAAATGGCAGGGACAAAAATCCGAGGTGGAAGATCATGGAATCTTCCAGAAGCTTCCTCTCTGACACTTGCCTCTCTATTTTCGACCAGGGATGAGTAAGAGATCATCATTTTCCAAGTGGAAGTAGGAACTATCAGAGAGAGGACACTAATCAAGATCCCAGGAGATGACTCACCTCTCTTATAATCATCTATATATGGATCCCTCATCATAGAGATCCAGAGGCTGGAATTTTGTATCTTATAGAGAAGTGTGGTTGGTTTTCTGGTGTACATTCATAGTGTTGGGTGATCTAAGCTTTGCTTGAGGTGAAGAAGGGCTTCTTAGCTGGAGGATGATGTTGGGTCAGAGCATATGGTTGTAATCTTCTTGCTACTTTTCATCTTAATAAAGCTATTCTTTTTTCCTTCCATATTTTTGTGTACTTGTTTATATATGCATTTATATGGTTAATACACATCTGATCCTGTATTATTTATGAATTTAGACCTTTGTTTCTTTGATAGTAGTATGTGGCTGTGATTCCACGGGTTCTTTTGAAGCTGGGCAGATAAAGAAGAAGCGACCAAGCTCTATCAAGAAGGAGAGGAAATCAAGCGCAAGACTCCGGTTGGTCTTCTTGGTTCTCCTCTTGTCTATTTTCATAAAAGAAAACAATAGTAGACTTTGATTGTTTGTTTCTAAGATAACCACCCGTCTTAGTGGGAATAGCAGCATCCGAGTGGACACTATTCCTGGTAACAGGGAGCACCCACATTATAGCGTAAGAAGAGGAGGTCACCAAATAGTTACACTGGCTACATAGCTCTAATGAGTGAGCTAGTTAAGATATAACCATCCTCATTCAAGGAAGAAGTGCAGAAACTAGTATGGGTTGTTGCTATGGCAGAGGAATATTATTCCATTGTTAGAAATAGTGTTTGGGAAGTGGTCCCAAGACCAACAGACAAAGAATTGGCTGATTCGAGATGGACTCACAAGGTAAATCATGTAGTAGACAAGAGCATAGAGAAACAAAAAGCTAGATTTGTGGCCAAGGGTTTCTCTCAAGCAGAGGAAATTGATTACGAGGACATTTTCTCCAGTAGCAAGGTACTCATCAATCAGGTCAACTCTAGCATTGTTAGCATTGATGGGGTGGAGGATCCACTGGATGGATGTGAAGACAACACTCCTCAATGGAGTTATTGAGGAGGAAGTTTATATTGAGCAACTAAAGGGGTTTGATACCTGTTAAAGAGAGTCACGTATGTGCAGACTCAAGTGAGCATTGTATGGACTCAAGCAAGCACCCCGTGTGATCCAGGTGGATCTTCAGACACCATGGCATGGAAATTCTTGAAAATCAAAATGTTTGGAATGATGCCGACATAGGACCAGAGCATAGATCTCATTGTCTTGATCGTGGTGGTGTGAACGGTTCATTAATCCGACTCCAGATGATGAAGTTATTACGAAAAGAGTTTCCTTGGTTCCTCTGAAAAAAGGAGGTTTTTCCATAAAAATGGACTTAAAGCCTTTATAAGGCAAATCGCATCGGGAATCATGCCAAGGGAAAACTTAAGGCAGGCCTTTGGAATCCCCGATCAGCGATCTCCTATTAATCGGGATCGGGGGTAGGAAATCAGCGATGATGGGACTTTAGAACCAGCGATTAGCGATCGTCGATATCGGCGATTGACATCAGCGAAACCCAAAAGCCAAGGCCTAGCAACTAAGGTCGTAGTGATTGCGATATGTGATGCGATCTAAGCCATCAAATTGGAAACCGATCAATGACCACGATTAAATTGGTGATCAGAATGATCAGCGTTGGCGATTTGTGATCTCGAGTGCGATATATAGTGGACCCGATCGATTTATAGGTCCGATCTTATAAAATTTGAAATCCAATATTTCGGATTTTTCAATGTTTTCCAGTGTTTTTCAAGTTTTTGTATTATCGCTTTAAAACGATAAAAAGGATGTTTTTTAAAGGTTGTTGCGCCCGCCGATTGTTCTATACAAATGGCTTCTATTCTTAAGCAACAGTCCTTCAATTTTGAAGCAGCCTTGTCCCAAAATGTGTTATAAAACATGATGGGTGATAGAGAGCCGACGCTCAAGAGGAGGGAGAAAGTCTGCATGCTAGAGAGTACCCAAGAGCCAAAAAGCTTGTGCTAGAGTGCTGAGAGCATGGATGCAAAGAGCTAAGAGAGGTTAAAGGCTACATGACAGAGGATGAGAACAGTGTGGCAGAGAGCCCGACAGGTTGTGTAGAGAGCCTGCATGCCGAAGAGTGCTTGAGAGCCCGAAAGCCTGTGCTAGTGCTGAGAGCGTGGATGCAGAGAGCCAAGAGCTACGAAAGGCTATGTAATAAGGGGCGAGGACAGTATAATAGAGAGCGTGAGAGATTGCCTAGAGAGACTGGGTGGAGAGAAGCCCGAGAGCCTAAGCATGCAAAGAAGCATGAAGCAAGAGAAATGATTAAAATCCACAGAGCCACAAAGCTACAGAGAAGCATGGAAGCCAGAAGTGCGCTTGAGATGTGTAGAGCCACAGAGCTTGAACTTCAGGCAGATCACAAACCTACAGTGATATAAGCTAGAGCGCTATAGAGCTAATAGACAGTGACCTACAAAGCCGAGAGTCCATAGTAGTTCTTCTCTTTTAGGATCGATTTTTCTCTTCATGATTGATTCTGCTTCTTTTGATCGATTATTCTCTGTGATTGATTCTTCTGTGACTGATTATTCTTTGTTCGATTCTTCTTTATTAGATTCTTCTTGCAATTGATGATGTGAAATTGATGTTTAAGCAAGTTTCAACACTTTGATTTAGATGTCCACATTCTTGTGCGGGCAACCATCTTCTTTTATCAATGCCTTGAGACCGATGGTTTGAGTAGCTTCAACAGTGAGACATCCACTTCTTCAGATGGCCCATGGTGTTAGGTATATGATTATTTTTCATGTACTTCTTCTTTTTCATTATGTTGTACAGATCCATGATTGATGTTGATGCAGGATCTTGTCTATTACATGTTGTCATGATTCCTTGCTTGTTTGATGTCCTTTCTGTCATAACTCTTCATGTTATGCTCTGTGATACCTTGTTGTATGTTGTTGGGATAATATTGTTGTCATCATGCATGTGTTTTGCTTTGACATCCCTTTTGTGCCATGTTGGCGGGATGCGCACCATGCTTGTTTTTGTGTTATACTGATATGTGTCTTTTGATTGAGAGTTCTAGTTGTGGAACATCTCTTAGAGCCACTCCTGCATGATGGCATTTTGCCTTGTATGATCAAGACATCATCTATGTGTACATCACCTTATCTATAGCACTTAATGCAGTGGCCTACACGAACTTGACACTGGGGCCCAGAGACATAGTCCCTCTTGGACAAACTCCATTATCAACGACTTTTGTTTTCATGTGCTAACGATTGTTATGTTCCTCTTCTTTAGAGTCTACAGTTGTATTTGTTAATTTTCTTTTAAAATTCAATTTTAACACATCACAAAAGTAAAAGGTCTTGGAAAGGTCCTTCTTCACACCCAGACCTGGATCAAGTGGTAACAGAGCAAGTCTTTACATTGATGTGAATTGCAGTGAACAATGACAGAGGATGAAAGAGAAATGTACGATACCATGCTTAACATTTCCAAGAAAGTGGAAATCCTGTATAAACTCTATAGAAAGAGACTGAGGAAAAAGAGTGGTTATAGCTTCAGTTGAAAGCCACAAAAGAAGCCATGGAGGAACTGACGCAAAACAAACATAATCTTCAAACAGAGAATGATGAATTGAAGATGCGCTTACATGAAGAGAAAGAGGAGAAGAAGAGTTTGCTACTACAACAATAAGCAAAGTACGAGGCCTTGGAAAAGCTGCAGCGAGACCCATGTGAGGTAAAAGGTAGTTCTCCATCTTCATGTATGTTTCTTGTTGATGATTTTGTTGTGTTTGAAAATCATACTACAGGAATTGGCTCCAAACTATTGAAGAGAATGGGGTATGAAGGAAAAGTCTTGGGCATTAATGGCTAAGGCCTTGTCAACCCCATCCAAGTAGAGGAATTACTGTGTCGAGTAGGACTTAGGTATGTCAGGAAAGAAGTTGGGGAATGCATTGAGATAATTAACGATCCACCAACAACAAATGATGAGTAGCCCTCATTAGGTCTTTCCAAATTGAAAGAGAAGGTAAAAGATGTTGATTTCCTTTCGATTTCATCTTCTCATAGTATGATGTCTATTGGATATTTGGAGATCCCGATTACAGGGACAAATATGAGACTCCTTACAAAGACAAGTCACGAGGAGAAAGAGCTTGGAGCTAACAACTAAGGCATAACTCAACCTTTGGAGGGTGTGCACTAACATCGATTTGTAGGCTCAAGATACACTAGAGGAGAGTGCTCAAAGGTGTTAGATTGGTTTGAGACATTGTCGAGGAAAGAGAATGATGGGAAATCCCCATCATCCCATGGTAGTTTCCATTGCAGGGAGAGAGCTAAGGCAAGCTCTCATCACCATGCTGACATCAGCAATAGCAAAGGAATGTATAACCACTTTTGATCTTCGAATGTTCATTTTGATCATGTTCTTAATAATGAATGAAGACTAAGGCATTAGAAAACATGTACTTTTTGTGGTTTACCTAACCATACCTTTTCCAAGTGTTGGAAAAGAATGGAAACACTCATGAGGCATGAAAAACCCTCTCGACAGCATGAAAAGAAACAGGTTAAGTAGGTATGGAGGAAGAAAGCCTACTACAGTCATTGCGACAGAAATGGCCATCAGAGAGCCACTTGTTGGAGGCTCCATCTAGAATAGTGCCTTAAAGACAAAGCGTCAGTGCATGAACCAGGTAAATTAGTTGTTCAACAAGCAAAACCACCTCAACGAGGTGACCCATTCACAAAGATAAGTGAGAAATGGTTTCTATACATGTTGTCATCTCATGGTCATTCTTTTGTAAATCATTTGTTGCATTTTAAAATGTAAACATGATGATGTGTTTTCCATCACTTAGTTAGCAGCAATGATGTCTAGTCATGTTTTGAGTCGTATTTTGAGTCACATGTTAATACTCTGAAAGTGATGTTATGTTTCCCTCACGTGATGAAAAAATAGTGTCTGGCCTTATGTATGTAAATCATGCATTGCAGTGATGATGTGTTTTCTGTCACTTTTTGAAGCGACCATGATGGGTTGGCCTTGTTGTCATATTTGGAGTATTACATCCATGTTATTGTAAACTTCACCATTGAGTATGAGTTATAAGCTCATGGCAAGTATGGGACGTTTGGGTCTTTAGTTGGTCATGTCATTCAAAGCATGAAATTTGCAAAACAATGCACTACAAGATGCAGAGGTAGCAGGTGTCGGCTTGTTGCTTAAGGCTCCAAATCACAAACGTGAAGGAGATGGAAGTGAGACATTTTTAGGACATTTGTGATGTAGACAGGGTACAAAGAAAGATGCATATTACTTTTTATGCTTTAGGAGGACCAAAAGCTCCTTAGTGGGGAGGATTGATCCAGGTGGATCTTTAGACACCATGGCCTAGAAACGCTCGAAAATAAAAGTGTTTGGAATGATGTTGACATAGGACTATAGCATAGATCTTGTTGTCCTGATCATGGTGGTGTGAACGGTTTGTCAATCTGAGTCTGGATGATGAATTTATCACGAAAAGAGTTGCCTTGGTTACTTTGAAAAAAGGAGGTTTTTCCATAAAAATGGACTTAAAGCCTTTATAAGGAAAATCGCATCGGGAATCATGCCAAGGGTAGACTTAAGGCGGGCCTTTGGAACTGCGGATCAATGATCTCTGATTAATTGATATCGGGGGCAGGCAATCGGTGATGACGGGACTTTAGAACTAGCAGTTAGCGATCATTGATATTGGTGATCGGAATGATCAGTTGATCAGCAATCGGCATCGATGAAACCCAAAGGCCGAGGACCAGGACCCCTAGCTGCAGTGATTGCGATATGCATTGCGATCTCAGCCATTGGATTGGAAACCAATCAACGACCATAATTAAATCAGTGATAGGAATGAGTAGCGTCGGCGATCGGCAATTTTCAATCCCGACTGGTGATATATAGCAGGCCCGATCGATTTATAGGTCCGATTTTATAAAATTTGAAATCTGAACTTTTAGATTTTTCAATGTTTTCTAGTGTTTTTCAGGTTTTTGTATTATCGCTTTAAAACAATAAAAGGCTATTTTTTAAAGGTTGTTGCACCCGCCGATTGTCTTATACAAGCAACTTCTATTCTTAAGCAACAGACCTCTGATTTTGAAGTAGCCTTGTCCCAAAACATGTTATAAAACATGATGGGTGACAGAGAGCCGAGACTGAGGACGAGGGAGAAAGCCTGCATGCCAGAGAGTGCCCGAGAGCCAAAAAGCCTGTGTTAGAGTGTCGAAAGCATGGATGCAGAGAGTTGAGAGAGGCTAAAGGTTGCATGATAGAGGGTGAGAGAAGTTTGGCAGAGAGCCCGAGAGGCTGCGTATAGATCCTGCATGCCAGAGAGTGCTAGAGAGCCCGAAATCCTGTGCTAGAGTGTCGAGAACATGGATGTAGAGAGTCGAGAGTGGCGAAAGGCTACGTAATAGGGGACGAGGGGAGTATAACAGAGAGCCCGAGAGACTTCGTGGAGAGAAGCTCAAGAGCCTAAATACGTAGAGAAGCATGAAGCTAGAGCAGCGCTTCAAATCCACAGAGCCACAGAGTTGCAGAGAAGCATGGAAGCTAGAGCTGCACTTGAGATGCATAGAGCCACACAGCTTTAACTTCAGGAAAATCGTAGAGCTGCAGCGACATAAGCCAAAGCACTACAGTTCTAATAGCCAATGAGCTACAGAGCCGAGAGTCCAGAGCAGTTCTTCTCTTTTATGATAGATTCTTCTCTTTATGATCGATTCTACTTCTTTTGATTGATTATTCTTCGTGATCGATTCTTCTGTGATTGATTCTTCTTTGATCAGTTCTTCTTTGTTTGATTCTTCTTGCAATCGATTGTTATCAAGAAATCTAGTGTCCACTCGGAGCTACTAGTCCCACTAATATGGGTAGCTATCTTAGAAACAAACAAACCAAAACTACTTTTGCTTTCCTTTATGAGAAGTAGATAAGAGGGGAACAAAGGACACCAACCTCAGTCTTGCGCTTAGTTCCTTGCTTGGTTCCTCTCCCTTCTGACAAATCTTTGTCACTCCTTCTTCGCTTACTCAACTTCAAAGAGAACCTGTGGAATCAAAGCAGCATAATACTATTGAAGAAAAGAGATCTACAATCATAAACGATATAGGACTAGATATATATTGACCACACAAATGCATATATTATCTAACATACAAGAATGTGGAGGAAAACTTGAATAGCTTTATTAATATCAAGAATAGCAAAGAGGATTACAACCAATTGTTCTGACCCAGTGTCACCCTCCCAGTATGAAAGCCCTTCTTCACCTCATGAAAAGCTTAGATCACCCAACACTATGATATTGCACCAGGAAACCAACAACACTTCTTTACAAGATACAAGATTCCAGCTTCTGGATCTCTATGATGAGGGATCCATATATAGATGTTTGCAGGGGGGTGAGTCAGCTTCTGGGGTTTTGATTAGTGTCCTCTCTTTGATAGTTCTTGAGTCCACTTGGATATTGATGATCTCTTACTCATCCTTGGGCGAATTCAGAGAGGCAAGTGTCACAGGATAAGTTTCTGGAAGATTCCATGATCATCCACCTTGCAAACTGTCTCTGCCATTTGTCTACTCTTGCTCATCACACCCTACAGAAGGGCTTTCCAGTATGCATCACACTTTTTACAATGAGCAGGTGAGATGCGTCGCACCCTTAGCACTGAGCAGTCTGTATGGTCCAGGTTTGACCAGTTCTAAGTAGTTTTCCATGGAGAACTTCTGGGAGATGATGTAATCAGCTAACCTTGTTCCTTTAGGGTGTGAAGCAACACTCTTAGGGAATTAGAAGCCCTTGGTTTATGGACATGTATGATTGGGGTTTCAGTGCCCAAAAATGTCTATAATAGTTGCCCCCTAAAGCATGAGGTCGTTAATCTTTTGATATCGGGTGAAATGCTTTATCATGAGGATCCAAAGTTTTTTTGAGCTGGAAGGCGACCTGTAATAAGATACAATACAATACATTATCTTCATAATATTTTTCATGATCTAGCTGAGGCAGGTATTCCCATGCTTAGATTTATAAATTCATTTTCATGTACATAGGACAAACAACTGTTTGTGTAGCAGACTAATGATTCGGACGGAGTCATCATCCTTTGATTCAGATGATCATCTGTTCAAAAATGATGTACATTTGATGTCTTTATATTCCTGAATATATCGCAGCCCGGATGGATGAAACTAGATCCGGGGTCTTCAAACTTGTTCAATATTCACTCAGAGTACAAGTCGATCCATGCCAAAGATGTTTAGTCGAACATGGAAAGACATCGCCTAGTTACCAGCCAATGATGTAAGCTATTAACAGGCGCGACAAGAATCACCAATAATGATGATGACCCTCAAGGTATGACAGTACAATTCATGTGGTGTGAAAATGGGACTTGGCATCCAACACCACGTAAAATCTTTTGGTCGAAGGCCATTGATGTAAACCTATCGCTGGAAGTGAGAAACTTTCCATTGAGGCATGCAAGCTTCAAAGTACTGAAAGGGTTGTTCCTAGGTCGACTTCTCAAATAAAGAGCTAACGTCGACGAGAAGTGACCCGTCATAGGAGGGCCTTAATGAATCCCACATCTATGACACAGAACAGAGCAAATGATTTTGTGGAGGTGAAAACAATCTGATGATACAAGGTTCAGGGTGGCGGTCATGAAAGAATGGAGCGTGAATGTATTGCAACGGATGACACACAGGTGAATTCTCTGAGCGACTTCTCTTGAACATACTGGTGACACTGAAATGGATTGGTAGCGTTAACCCCAAAGATGGATGGTATGATGGACCAATGGTGATATGACCGGTGAACGGAATAACCCAACCCGACTCGGACGGTGGAGTGAAAGTGTCATGTTCAAGAGTGACTTGCTACCAATAAAGTTTCTTCAAGTTTTCTTCCCAATTTTCCCCAGTCATTGCTGACCAATACCTCTTTATTTTTATCAATCTTGAGGAGAATAACATATGCTTGTTCTATAATTCACCCTTCGGGCAAACCCGTCACTATGTTTTAACGAGCCTAGCGACAGGGAAACTCATTGTCGTCTATATGGACAAGTTTGTCGCTATTGATTTTAACGAGTTTAATGACAATGATAACTCGGTCCTTTTTCAATTTTAAAGAGTCTGAAAAGGGATGGAAAGGAAACTCCAATAATCCTTTTTCGTCATATAATCCCTTAAGTCCGAAAAAGTATAAAATAATATGAAAGGGATGAATTTTTTATAGTTTTAACGAGCCGAACAAGACAAGCGTTCAATCTTTTTGTGTAATAATTCCTCAGGTCCAAAAAGATTAAAATCTAGAGGAGGGATAGTACTTCCCAAAGCTTTAACAAGCTGGAGAGGCCAATCACTTAGCAATCTTTTTATATTTTACGAGTCAGATGAAAAGAGCTTAAAGAAGACTCATTTTTTGAGGAATGAGTGATAATTTCGGGTAGCAGCTGATTCCAGCTAAGGTTTGGAATTTTCCAATCACGGTAGTGTCACAAGGATGGCTAACAGAATCACTCTTCGCGATTGTTCCTCAAAAGGGGTAAACAATCAAATGGAGGCGTATGATCAGCTAAAACAGAGTGTAGGTGATGATGAGAACATGACCAAGGCTCAAAAGTAGATGATAATGCATTCACAATGGTTATTTACCAGAGATTGGTTCATTTTTTAATGAGCTTAAACTCTGGGGGAAACATTTGCTCATTGCTTAGGTTTAATTTTTAACGAGCTTGAAATTCACATAAAAACTTCTTGTGTCAGTCATATAATAAGGACATCTCATCGATAGATTCCATTTTTATGGAGCTTGCACCTTTCGAAGCTTTTCTCCGTATCCTTTCGTTATGCAAGCTAGGAATGACCAATCCTATGAGTTTAAAGGGTTTGAGAATCTACAAACTAAGAAAATAAATGGTCGCTCTTCACTTGCATGCAAAAAGGTTTGCATGCCCCCAGATATAGTGAAGTAGAGTTTCGAGGTTACCCATCAATTTGAAAACAAAACATTGGCTTTGTCAGGAAAGGCCTACTTTTTACAGGTTACTCCTCAATTTGCAAACAAAACATCCGTTCTATCAGGAAAGGCATACCTTCTAACGAAGGTATCTTATCTAGTCTAATCCCATTTTCCTATACAGACGGGTGTCGGACTAGTCATATATCCTTCGCTAAAACCTACGCTATACCCAGAGTTTTCCTACCGAAGGAGACCAGGGTGCATGCCCCCTAGGTTTCAGTCATGTCCCCTAAATTACTCGCGTTCTTCAGGTGGACAAACTGGAGATTCATGAGACATTCCTTGCATGAAAATACCATTTAGGGATGGTATTTGACTATTTTCCATGTGTGAGCTGGGGAACGAAAGTTGGTCTACGAGCTGGACCACGAGCTGGACCACTCTGCCTTCATGTGGAAAACGCATTACTCAAAAGAGTGAGGAGACAATGGCTCCCATGAAATAAATATAGTCACACCCAAGGAGTAGATTGTAATCTAAAGGCCCTTGGACTACCATTACATTCATATACATGGTTTTCCTTCTCAACGTTATAGGCACATTTGGAAGGATCCCTAATGGTCAACTGGTTCCTTTGTCGAAGCCTGTAAAATTTCTCATCTCAGTCATAAGCGATGGCGAACCAAGTGCTTTCCAAGAAGTTGAGGAAATGATACTCACAGAAACCCCTTCATCTATGATAGTACCAACCATGACCATTTTGTAAGCTTGTATAATGATTCAGAATGGTACACTAGCCAGTAAACGGGGTCTGTCTACTAGATTCCAATCGAAGGAAACGACTAGGTTGCTTGGAGGTGGGACCGAATAGACGGCCATATATGACTCTGACGAACTTCCTTCCTACAGTAAAGGAACAGGTAGATTTCCCCCATGTTCATCGGAGTCTGTGCTTACGAAAAGAATTTGAACAGTGTCGTTCTCATTCTCTTCGGTGACTGTATCATCTAAAGATGGACCTTCTGAAGGCAAGACCGGGTCAACTACCACCTCGACCTTTTGACTTGTGTCTGGTGTGGGTTCAGAGGGTTTATCTTCAATTATAGATGCTTCGACTGACCATAATGGTGTGTCAATTGGATTTTCAACTAGTGATGGACTCGGCAAGAGTTTCTTGTATCCAGGAGGAAGTCGCAGTGGCGAAGCAAGGCGGTTATCCAAGACTCTTTTCTCTTCGTCTAGGAAGGGACAATGGTGGACAACGTAATCGCCTTCACACAGCTTACAAGGAAATTTACATTTCCTTTTCTGTCCAGATACTTTGCTTTCACTAGTTGACGATGTACTTTCAACACGATCAGAGGTTGATGACATCGGATTGTGCAAACAAGGAGACCAGTCCCTTAAGATCCGAGGGATGTAAGGACAATCTCAATGATAATGGTCTCCTTTGCAAATGACACATGGAGATTTAGGCTTGGATGGTGCAGTGTGTGGATTTTTGCTAGACGATACATGGTTGCCCCTTTTTGCCTTTGGCTCATTCTTCTTCTTTTCCTTCTTCTCCTTCCCCTTCTTCTCCTTCTTAGTCACTTGATTTTCAGCTTTACCAGCTTCATCAAGCGAAGAGGAAAGAGGAGAGGGAAAAACAGATGAAATAGAAGGTTGGGGGGTAACTCTAGTATCATCTAGTTGCTTACTTGATTGTTCAGGAATAACGGTGTTCTGGACGACGGAGGTCGAGAAGAGCCATATTGGCAAGCCAATCGTCAATCCTGGAAGTGACAATGTGGCCATATGAGGTGCACCAACATCTCCCCAAGAGGAGAAAGGACTAGGATTTCCTCCAAGGGGAAATCCTTGGTTGGTGGAATCCATTTTCCTCAACCTAAGACCAATGCGGGAATAGTGATATTATTTCGATTAAAATAAATTTTAGACGCTTTGACACAACTTATTTTTTCAATTTGTAAGAGTCGAGAAAAAACAAAAGATGACTCTAGTCGCCTTCGATTTCTAATGAGCTTGAAGTGACAAGTGCTCAGATGGACCTTTTCCTTTAAGGAGTCTAAAAAGGAACGAAAGAGACTACTCCGGAAATCTAGACAGAGGGATTGCCAAACCAATCTCAAAACTGTAGAATACTTTTTACGGTACGACAATCAATCTTCCCGAATGATGTGTTCAGTGCATTGCAATCGATAGGGTGGCATACATAGCTTCCTAAGGATAAATGATATAGCCTATTGTGGTCTCCCAATATATACTCGACAGTATGTGGGAGCACAAGTCCGTACTGGCACTTGTCATCTCTAAGAGGAGGAATCACCGAACCAGCAATGAAAGTGATAGTTACCAAGTTTTACGACGCCGGAATACGTCTCTAGCCTAGACTTCTAAATGTTTTGCGTTAGGTTCCAAAGCATTTTTATGTTCATTGAATTTATTTTATAGTTGATATTGCTTAAGAAATTTTCCTTTCAAGTTCACCGCGTGATGTAGATATATAATTCCTAAAATGCAATCTAAGATGATAAACAATCGTTTAATCTTCTTTTTGCAATGAAAATCCTAGCAACTAAGGAAAAAGAAATGAGATTCTTTCAACATAGAGCACAGAGCACACACTAGATGCACTATCCTAAATCAAACCTACAAGCAGTCTAAATGCAAATGCACTTGCATGTATTTGTTTTCTGCTTTCTCAATGTGTGAATGACAAAAGGAATGCTTAGTACAAATCTGAATTATCTTTTCAAAGCGACAGTACTAACAAATTTCTCTTCAAAACGAAAGGAAGATAATGACAACACTTTGCGATTTCGAATTGAAAATTGTTTTCGACACTTGAAAAACTACTAATTCAAATCAAATACAAGAGTAACAGTATAATCGACCATCAAGAACAATAGCATTCTTTTCTACAACTGAAAACGACACTTGCGACACTTCCAAATCAAGAAACCACAGTTCGATTATGCTACTTCTTTATAAAAGAGAACTAAAAATGGCACACAATACACAAAAATATTCACAGTTCTTTGAACGATGGAGGTGAAATGATGGAAAGGAAGGGGGTTTTTACAGAGGTGTACTAATCACAGACAACAAAACTCCTGAATAAAGTTGAAGAGAGTGAACAAAAATCCAGAATCTAGAAGCTAAAGAGGTCTCGTCTGATCAGCACCTGTAACACAGGGAAAGTGTGATGCAGCACACCTACTGCACACAGGAGGTGAGATGCATCCAGATTCCCAAGAGGAGAAGGTGTGATGGTTCAGGGACGAGACCTAAACTTGGTTCTTGGTACAATTTGCAGCTCTGTTCATGGATTTAGGCCGAACAAGTGATGTTTAGTAAATATAAATCACAGGGGTTGATCTAATGATGTTACTAGAGCCACCACCAGGGCAATCAGGATGTTTGCAAATCGATTGTTCAGTTTATAAACAAAACCCAGAGATAGACTGAAGCAGCATTAATCTAGTTTGCACTTGCATAGCAAATGCAGTTCGAAGGCTAGCTGCCTTGACTTTAGGCTCCATCTGCAAGTTTATAAAATAAACAAGTATAGACAAGCAAACAAGCTATTCACTCCCCAGCGGATTCGCCATTTTGTTATCGGGAAATCTAGTGTCGACTCGGAGCTACTAGTCCCACTAAGACGGGTAGCTATCTTAGAAACAAAGAAACCAAAACTACTTTCACTTTCCTTTATGAGAAGTAGATAAGAGGGGAACAAAGGACACCAACCTCAGTCTTGCACTTAGTTCCTTGCTTGGTTCCTCTCCCTTTTGACAGATCTTTGCCACTCCTTCTTCGATTACCAGGCTTCGAAGAGCACCTGTGGAATTAAAGCAGCATAATACTATCGAAGAACAGAGATCTACAATCATAAACAATATAGGACTAGATATCTATTGACCACACAAATGCATATATTATCTAACATACAAGAATGTGGAGGAAAACTTGAATATCTTTATTAATATCAAGAATAGCAAAGAGAATTACAATCAATTGTTCTAACCCAGCATCATCCTCCCAGCATGAAAGCCCTTCTTCACCTCATGAAAAGATTAGATCACCCAACACTATGATATTGCACCAGGAAACCAACAACACTTCTTTACAAGATACAAGATTCCAGCCTCTGGATCTCTGTGATGAGGGATCCATATATAGATGTTTACGGGGGGGTCAGTCAGCTTCTGGGGTTTTGATTAGTGTCCTCTCTCTGATAGTTCTTGATTCCACTTGGAGATTGATGATCTCTTACTCATCTCTGGGTGAATTTTCAGAGAGGCAAGTGTCACAGGAGAAGTTTCTGGAAGATTCCATGATCATCCACCTTGCAAACTGTCTCTGCCATTTGTCTACTCTCGCCCATTGTACCCTACAGAAGGGCTTTCCAGTATGCATCGCACTTTTTACACTGAGCAGGTAATATGCATCGCACCCTTAGCACTAAGCAGTCTGTATGGTCTAGTTTTGACCAGTTTTCCATGGATAACTTCTAGGAGATGATGTAATCAGCTGACCTTATTCCTTTAGGGTGTGAAGCAACACTTTTAGGGACTTAGAAGCCCTTGTTTTATGGACATGTATGATTGGGGTTGCAGTGCCCAAAAATGTCTATAACGTTGATGTTTAAGCAAGTTTCAGCACTTTGACTCAGATCTCCACATTCTTGTTCGAGTAGCCATCTTCTTTCATCGATGCCTTGAGATTGGTGGTATGAGAAGCTTCAACAGTGAGACATCCACTTCTTTAGATGGCTCGTGGTGTGAGGTATATGATTATTGTTTATGTACTTCTTCTTTTTCATTATGTTGTACAGATCCATGATTGATGTTGATGTAGGATCTTGATTATTACATGTTTTCATGATTCCTTGCTTGTTTGATGCGGAATCTTTCTATGTGATGTACTTTCTATCATAAATCTTCATGTTATGCTCTGAGATTCCTTGTTGTATGTTTTTGGGATACTCTTGTTTTTGTCATGCATGTGTTTTTCTTTGATATCCCTTTTGTTCCATGTTGGCAGGATGCGCACCATGCTTGTTTTTGTGTCATACTGATAGGAGTCTTTTGATTGAGAGTTCTTGTTGTGTAACATCTCTTAGAGCCACTCCTGCGTGAGGGCATTCTTCCTTGCATGATCAAGACATCATCTATGTGTACATTACCTTATTGACAACACTTAATGCAGTGGCCTACACCATCTTGACACTGGGGCCCGGAGACATAGTCCCTCCTGGGAGAACTCCATTATCAACGGGTTTTGTTTTCATATGCTGATGATTGTTATGTTTCTCTTCTTTACAATCTGTAGCTGTGTTTGTTAATGTTCTTTTAAAATTCAATTTTAACACATCACAAAAGTAGAAGGTCTTGGAAAGGTCCTTCTTCACATTTGGACCTGGATCATCGTGCTTAGTATACTGGGATCGATAGTTATCTCACTAGTTTGGGCTTCATCAAAAGTGAAGCAGATTCAAACCTTTGTCACACTATGGTAGAAGGTAAATTATTGATTATTGTTTTATATGTTGATGATTTGATCCTTACTGGTGATGAGAAGTTTATCAAATCTTACAAGGAGGACCTTACAAGAGAGTTCGAGATGAAGGACATGGGACTCAGATTATTTCCTCGGTTTATAAGTATGGCAACGAAATGGGGAATTTTTTGTCTCTCAGGGAATGTATGCTAATGAGAAATTGAAGGAGTTCTGAATGGAGAGTAGAAAACCCATGGACACTGGTGAGCTCCAGTATTGTAGCAATAATGCTACAACTCCTGGGGCTTCCTGTCTCTTAATTTTATCAACCCGGTAGTTCTTACAAACTTGGAAGCGGCGGTGCTATATGCACAAGTACTAGCTCTTGTCGCAGCTGTCACTTGGTCAGCTGGCACAAG
>APFE030207844.1:38868-169114 GCA_000404065.3 Pinus taeda
CTCATTAAGACCTTCAATTTTGTCTTCAAGTTGACCAACAAGGCTACACAAAGCACCCATTAGACTTGTTGGCATAATGACTAACCAAATTCACTCTATTAACATAAAAATAATCAAAAACATGCAATAAACAAATGAGAATGGTGGACTAAGCCAAATTAGGAAGTTGAATGAGCCCAAATAATTGTACGTTTTTGGGGCTCATCAGACACTCCTATAACAGGTAACTTAAGGAAAGTGGATCCCACTTAAGGTGAGGAAGTGGAGGCTACCATCTACAGGCATATTGTCGGTTCACTGATGTATTTTGTGAACACATGACCGAACATGTGTTATGTAGTTAACCAGCTTAGTTAAGCCATGGTTAATCCAACCAAATTGTATTGGAAGGTAGCAAAGCATGTGTTGAGATACCTTAGAGGTAGTACTCAGTTTTCTCTTTGGTACATACAAACAGAGGGAGTGAAGTTGTAAGGCTTCATCGATGTAGATTTGGGGATTCCGTCAAATAAGAAGAGAACTTCAGGAGGAATTTTCAGTGTTGGGTCAATAGTAGTTTCTTGGCACAACAGGAAGCAGAGATTTGTGGCACTCAGCTCAGTGGAAGCAGAATGCATGGCTGTAGTTCAAGCAACATGTGAGGCTATCTGGATGAGAAAGATTCTTGTTAGGTTATTTTTTCATAAGATAGATCCTACAGTGATTTACTGTGACAATCAATTTTTTATCAAACTCTATGAGAATCCAATATTTCATGATCGATCCAAGCATATCAACATTCAGTATCACCATCTATGATATTGTGTGTAGAGGCAGATTATGTTGTTGCAGTAAATTTCAACAGAGGAACAAGATGAGATATTTTGACAAAGGATTTTTAAGGAGGAAAATTCAAGTTCCATAGAAGCAGGATTGGGGTATTTGATAATCCCTTTCTTACTGAGAGGGAGTTTTTTAAATGCAACAGGAAAATCCTAATTTAACTCTTCCTTGATTAAACTAGGAGAAATTCAAATTTCAATTTCAGCAGAATATTTGGAGGTATTTAGTTGAGGTGACATGGGTCTTGTCACTCAGTTAACTCAATAAATTCAAGTTGGATACACTTGATTTCAGTTCTACATGATTGATTCCTAATTTTTAGCAACCTATTTCAGTTAATTTGAGTTATTATAAGTGTAACTAGTTCTCACTCTTAGTAGAACTAGTGGAGGTTCAGTCAAGGGTGTGTAACATTTTTCACACTGAGTGTTCATCTAGTTAAACTGATAACTCAACCTAAATTAAATCATGCATGTAGATAATTTGATTTACCTAGTTGATATTAGAGTTCAATGGAAGTGTACCATCAGTTGTAGAATTTTCCAAGTTGTACAGGTGGTACATGCAGTCAAATAAGGGCCTAGAGGAATTGTGCAATTATTAATGAGTAATTTCCCTACTTAAAATGGGGCTAATTCATCACCAAACAATGTAAGGAAATAGGATCTTGGTAGGCTATGAAATTGGCTATGCATTGGCTTGAGTGAGTATGTGAGGATAGATTATACTAGTGCATGGGTTTCTCAGGATTGAGCAAGCATTCTATTTCTTCTCTATTCTTTTATCAATGCAAGACAAATAATAAGGGGTTTTGTGTAGGTTCCTTCCCCTAGATAAATATTTTTGTATGTATGTTGAATCTTCATGCATGTTAATTATTGGTGTTCTCGACCGTGATTATCGTTCTGAGATTAGTAGAGTAGCTTCAAGTCTTATGATCTAGTAAATTTCATGAGTAGTTTTGAACCTACACATTAAATTTCTATAAAATAATAATATACAAGAAGCATAGATTTCTTAGTTCCATCATTAATAGAGAGAAGGAGTGATTAGGAAAGAAGAAAATTCATAGTGATAAAATTTATTGATTATTATTAAAAAAATAGAAATGGGAGTGTGTGAGGTACATTGCAAGTGGTAATAGAGTTGTAGGTTACATTGTTAGGCCTTATATGGGCCTTGAGATAAAATAGTTTATATGTCATGAACATATGGTTCAAAGAATTATTAGGAGTTTGAAGTATGACTGAAGAATTTAATGGAAAACCTTCCATATGATCACTAAGGGGTGTTGAAGAACCTAATACTAGGGAGGTGGAACTAGTAATGCAAGGAATCAAGAATTTGAGTTATTCAAGTAATACAAAGCTTGAAAGGAGATTTATATGATAGTAAGACAAATTAGGAAAGGATATCTAAAGCCAAAGAAGAATATGAGGAAATTAATGGCTACTTCTTAAGGAAACTAGAAGAAGAAAGAGGCAATAAGAAGATTCATAAGAAAAGAGCTATAAGTGAATAAAAAAATACCACTGAATCTATAACTTCTTGGGGAGATGAATATTGTAAATTTAAAGAGGAATAAGAATAGAAATCTAAAAGTAGCACCTCCTTAACCAAAAATAAGAGGACCTTAGCTCAGCTACAAGGGAAATTTAAGAAAATTAGACCTCGTAATTTTGATGGTGAATTTGAAGGAGTGGAAGAATCTCTCATCAATATTCCCAAATATTTTGAAGTATACAATTATCTAAGTAACCTGAAAGAGATATTGGAAACTTACAAGTTGATTGGTAAGGCATCCTTATGGTGGGAAGAGAACAAAGTTGTCAATAGAATTAGGGGTAATAAATTAACTTGGAAATTTTTAAGAAAGGAATTCAAAAAGATTTACCTCACTGAAAGGTATTTTTATGAAAAATCTAGAGAATTTGATGAGTTGAGATTGGGATAGTCTACTATGGACGACTATGTTAGTAAATTTATGAGCTTGCTGGGGTATTTTCCATACTTAAAGGAGGAGAAAGCTAAAGTAAAAAGATTTATCAAATGTCTATGCTTCTCATATAGAGAAACTGTTGAGTTTGATAACCCAAAGACTATGGATGAAACCATAAAAAAGGAAAATTTGTGTTTTGACCAAAGTCAGAGGAAAGGTGATAATTCAAAACGTTGGATGACTAAAAAAATGAAAAATTTAGCACCAAGAAGAAAGGCCTCAAGAAACCAATTTTTTCCAAATAATTCCAATAGTAATCAAGGTGGAAATTATATGAGAGTGTAAATAATTCAAGAATTTTTTTGACAAAAAATGGGACAGGGAGCTTAAATGGGAAATAAAAAGGATATGGTGGGGATGCAGTGAGAATAATTTGTGGAGAGACTATCCACAAAATCTATTCAATAATAGAGGAATGGTGAATAATCTACCATAATTTTCAACTATTAATGATATTGCTCGCAACATTCGAAGGATCAGTGAAACATTAGATCGAAGACAAGCAGAGCATGAGTCAACAATGGTGGAAGTCCAAGGTACAATTTTTGAATAGGAAGTTTTAGTAATAATAGATCTTGGATCTACTTTAAGCTACATTTCCATTGCGACAATTTAAAGGTTTTAACTTAGGGAGGAAAAAGAAATAAAACTTGGTTAGTACAACTAGCTATAGGAATTAAAATAAAAGTAATTGAGGTCAATAAAAAATGTATAGTAAATTTGAATGGAATGCACAAATAATTGAATTTAAATGTTTTACCTCTAAGGTCAAATCATGCACTAGTTTAGATGGATTGGTTAGAGTCCCATAAAGTAATTTTAAATTTCTTAAAGAAATCATTTACCTATTTTAATAATGAAGGAGAAGACTATATGGTTAAAAGAGTGCCAAGAGTTGTTTTAGTAAGGCAAATTTTTTATTTACAACTAAAGAAATGTGCTTGTAAAGGCTATTATATTTTTGTTGTTCTAATTGAAGACTTAGCTAAAAACAAGCAAAATCCATCTTTAGATGACTACCCTGTGTTAAACCAATTCAAGGATGTTTTTCCTGAGGGGATACTAAGACTTCCCCCAAGAAGAGATATATATTTTACTATTGATCTCGTTCCTGGAGCTATTCCAGTGTTCAAATCCCCCTATAGAATGAGTATCCCTGAATTAAGGAATTAAAGATTCAGTTACAAGAGTTGCTTGAAACAAATTACATAAGGCCTAGTGTGTCTCCATAGGGAGCACCAATGTTATTTCGTAAAAAAGAAGGATGATAAAATGAGGCTTTGTATTGATTCTAGACAGCTGAATAAAATGACAGTGAAAAGAAAATATCCCCTACCCCGAATTGATGATTTGCTTGATCAAGTTCAAGGAGCATCAATCTTTCCAAAAAATGATTTAAGGTCAGAGTATCATCAAATAAGACTCCAGGATGAAGAAATACACAAGACAACATTTAGAACAAGATATGGACACTATGAAATTTTAGTGTTACCATTTGGACACACTAATGCAATAGAAGCATTTATGTGCTTGATGAATAGTGTGCCAATCCCTTACCTTAACAAATTTGTCATAGTGTTTATTGATGATATCCTAGTTTACTCTAAGAGTAAAGAACAACATGATCAACATTTGCAGATTGTTAGTCGATCACTAAAAGAGAATGAGCTATGTTCTAACTTTATCAAGTTGTCATTCTATCAAGAACAAATTTAGTATTTCAGGCATGTAGTATCATGAGAAGGGATTGTTGTTGATCCTGAGAAGATTAAAGCTATTATGGAGTAGTCCGTGCCTAAATATGCAACTAATGTGAGGTCATTTATGGGGATTATAGGTTATTATATAATATTTATATAAGGTTCCTCTAAGTTGGCCTATACTATTACTTCCTTGTAGATGAAGGGAATAAAATTTTGAGCTGAATCAAAAGTGTCAAGACAATTTTGACAAGCTAAAGAAATTGTTAACATCAACTCATATCCTGAATATAGCTGATCCAAATAAAGAGTTTGTGGTATGTATGAATGCATGCAAAGAAGTTTTGGGAGGTTTTTTTTTATGCAATATGGACATGTAATTAGTTATGATTCTAGAAATCTCAAGGAACATGAGAAAAATCATGCTACACATGATTTAGAGTTGGTAGCCAAAACATGTGCTTTAAAAATACTGATACATTATTCAATTAGGAGGAAACTTTAGCTAAGGACGCTAAGGACAAGCAATGTAAACCTTAAATACATTTTTGATTAGACTAATCTAAATTCAAGACAATTTGGGTGGCTAATAGTGAGTATGATTTTGAAATCATGCACATTAAAGGCAAGGAAAATAAAATTGCTGACGCTTTGAGAAAAAACTACATTAGATTTGCATACTTTCAACAACTTATTGGAAAAAATAATTGAATGAAATGATAGAAACAACAACAAAATTAGATGAGTACCTACATATCAAAAGTAAGTTGCATAAAACTGAAGAATTAGGTGAACATAAAACCATTTTCTCACTTAATAGTACAAATTTGTTATTTTTTAAAGGCATAAGTTACATACCAAATGAACCAAAACTGATTTTTTTTAAATTACATAAAATACGTATAGTTGGACATCCTAGATACCAAAAGTTGATAACAATATTAAGGAAATTTTATTATTGGGAAAACATGAAATTTGAAGCAACAAAATATATGGCTAGATGTTTGGAATGTCAACAAGTAAAGGAATCCCATGAACATCCAACAATTTTACTGCAACCATTACCAATTCCAAAGTGGAAACAAAAACCATATTTATGAATTTTATTATTGGTTTTTTAAGAACAAGGAAACATCATGATTCAAGAATGGTAGTGGTAGACAAGTTTAGTAAGGTTGCACACTTTATCCTGTTATGTATACTTTCAAATCTATTAATATAGAATAATTTTTTATGAAGGGAGTGTTTAGGCTTCACAATTTTCCTAAAACCATAATTTCAGACCATGACGCCAAATTTACTTTCAAATTTTGGAAGGGATTGTTTGAAGGAATGGGAACTAATTTGAATTTTAGTACAACTTGTCACCCTAAAACTAATGGGTAAACAGAGAGGACTAACAAGATTTTAGAGGGCATGCTATTAATGTATGTTATTGTTAAAACATCATTTATCACCCTTGCATACTTGATGCTCAGATTTATGGCCTTGGGTAGCCCTTTTCCTTCAGAATTGGTTCTTTTACTAAAAAAAGACTATTTTAAATTCCATACACAACTCTACCCTTGAAAAATAGCATACACATGAGGGTCCATCTATACCCAACCTGCATATATAATTTGAAATATAAAAAAATATATATATAAAATCCCTATTTTATGGGTGGGGTGTATGGGTTACACTAGAAGCCCACCTATAGGTGCCCATGGCCTAACTATATCCCAACTAAAAAAACTATTTTTAGGTAGTATAAATACCCCTCATGGGAAGGCCTAAGGGGAGAGAAAGATAGGATATTGAAATTATATCCATTTGGTCCTTGATCAAGTCTAATTTATCCATGTCCCTCCTATACTCCCAGGTATAGGAAATCCTTGTTTCCTCATAGAGATGCCCATCTCCTTTATATGGAATCTATGTGTATGCATTTGAAAGAGGATTGTTGAGGCTTGGGTTGGACGGATTTGGAGAAAGGTTTCGCTTGGAACCATGCTCGAATCAGGTTGCATTCTTCCAAATTTCTTTGAAAACATCAATAAAGAAGATCTATCATGTTCCCTATAGTTATGATCTTTATGCTTTAACTCATGTGATGATATAATTATGTATGGTCTCATGTTTTATATCCATATGCTTATATGATCTAACAATCATATCTTGAACATGTTTTGAACTACTGCTAGTATATATGCTTTTTTGGAATGTGTTGCAGGTTTTGAAGCATTGGAGGAAGTAGAGGGTTTGAACCCTACAGGAACATCTTCAAACACAGGACCTACGGGTACTTTCTCTTCATCCCACTTTAGAAGTTTAAGCATTAGGGCTGCTTGTTTTCTTGCTTCTTGTTGGTGTATTCAATTCGATCTGTTGGGGTTTCCAACCCAGACCCTAGGGTGTTTTATCCCGTAACAGTTATGGACAAACCAACCAAGTGGGAAGATTACGTTCATTTGGTTGAATTTTCTTATAACAATGGATATAAAACTTATTTAAAAATGAGTCCTTTTGAGGTACTCTATGGCATAAAATCCAAAGTGCTTCTGATATGGGATCGATTAGTGTTGGAGCTATATATGTTAAAGAAAATGTAAGAAGTGGTTAAATAGGTGAGACAACACATGAATACAATACAAGACCACCAAAAGAGTTATGCAGATTTGAAAAGGCTACCAAAATAATTCAATTGGGAGATCATGTATGTTTTAAAGTGAAACCAAAAAAGTGCACACTTAGACTTGTTAGTTGTGCAATGTTGTCACCTAGATATTGTGGACCTTTTGAAGTATTATCTAGAGTTGGACCTATTTATTATCAACTTTCCCTTCCAGCAAACATGAAATTTCATAATGTTTTTCATGTGTTCTTATTAAATAAGTATGTGCATGATCCAACTGACATCATTAATTGGAATTTTACACAAGTGGAACTAGAGGGAGAGTTCCTAGTATAAACATTGTGTATTCTATACTAAGAGTATTCATGCTCCAGAATAGAGATATGGCGTAGCTGAAGGTTCAATGGAAACATTTCAGTCTAGAGCAAGCAACTTGGGAGTTGCAGGATGCTTTCAAAGAGGCATACCCTTCTATGTTTTTGCAACAACCACTGGTTGATTAACCATGTAAATAAAATATAAGGCCAAGGTCATGGGACACATATTCCAAGTTGAATGTTAGGAAAATCATATTAATGGGTATCATTGGTGATTAATTAATGGCTATGGAAATTGGAAAATGCAAAGAGGCATTAATTGGAATTTTATTTATGAAATAAAGGAAAATATGAGAAAAGGGATATGAAGGTTCACATATTTGCATGTGAGGAATATTGAAGGAAAATTAAGAAAATAAAGGCCTAAATAATAAAAAGGCTCATGAGGATTAGTTCACAACTTTTTGTCAATTCAATTTTGGAGCTCTCTTATATTATCTCAATCTCTCATACTCTTGCACACTTAGAGAATTCTTGGAACACTATAGTACTCACTTATATTTCGAGAAAGAAGGCAAAGGAAAGTAGGAAATTGCAAGGGAAGAAGTGTATTAGTAGCTACATCTAGTTTTCTTTGCAAGTAATAGGTTTAATGTGAAATTTCCTTGATTATTTACTGATGCATGGTATATGCATGTGATTTATTGGTTAAGTGTTGTCATTCTCATGCAAGGTTTCTTGAATTGACATTGGTTTTAGCTTTTCCTTTCCATTTCTTGGATAGCCATGGTGTTTTGGGTTTCTCCACTTGATTGTGTCTAATTGGTGCACATAATTCCTTATGGTTGTGGGTTGGAATAAACACTCTAGAAGCCCTGGGACAACCATGGGACATGATGAGTTAATTTACTAGTCCTAGATCGTAGGTTGGGATAAACAATTTGGAGCCCTTGGTGAGTTGAGATACTAGTCCCTTAAGTTGGGTTGGACAAATTCTCTAGAGACCTAAAGGTTGTGGGTTGAGTTACTAGTTCCTGGAGCCCTAGACAATTTGGGTAGAGACCAATCTCGTTGGTGTTAGTAATGTCTGACTATGAGGTGGAATCACTGGTTGAGGGTTGAGGAGGTTTTTCCTATGGAATCCTTGGCTTGGTTTGTTCCATGAGATACCACATTCATGCTTGGAATATGGCATGGGGGTGATTGACTAAAAGAGAGATTTGGTTCAGCACAATTTGGTCAGGTAGTACATGGAAGTCCCCAACTTGGATGGTATTTTGATATGTTAATAAGATCTATTCTTATATTTTGATTCATGTATGATTTTAGTGATAATATTATTGCTATTATGGTTGAGTTTCCATGGCTTCTATGCTAGTTATTTTATGGTTATATGCAGTTTATATGGTGTGTTTCATCTATGGATCTTGTCATCACTGGTTTAGTTATTGATTGGTTGATGAATGTATGGACTAATAACTATTTTTTCAATTATGTGAAGAGGGCATAGAGCCTTCTTCGTGTTTCTCAAATGAATCTCAGACTATTATGATCATATATGCATTCATGACCAGTAGCTTACATGTTTTCCATGTGTTTGACAAAACGTTTATTATGTTCTATGTGGTCTATGTCAGGTTCTACCTCTGAGTTTGAATGTGTATCCTTGTTGTTATGTCACTTATGATTCTGATAAGTCTCATGAAGTTTTGGTTAGTGGTCTAGAGACTTCCCTAAGATTATGGCTCACATCACGGGATCACACCCTTTGAACTCAACAATTTGGGTCTCAACTACACTCAGGTAGGATTGTGAGTGTAGATGGCAGAATTCAACAGCATGGAAGCCTTGTCATGCATGCGGTTAAGGGTTAGGTTGTGTGAAAATGAGCCCCATATTAGGGATTGATCACCTAGGGTGGTAATTTTGTCCTTGAGTGTCCTAAAACCTTGAGGGATGTTTCAAGGTGTCATCTTTTGGTCAGTTTGTTGACCCGACTTCCTTAACTAGAGCTTGGAGCTTGGATCATGTCATGATAACCCTTCAGCTCATGTTTACCTTGTTAGATCAGTGAAAGATGGTAAATATGGGAGAGGTGGTTACAAATTGGTATCAAATATTTTAGGTTTAACACTTGGAATAGATGGGAGAAGCGTGTTTTTCATGCATGCATGTTTGTTGTTTATGTGTTGATTATGCATTAATTTTGATAGTCATTTTTTCAGTTGTGTCATCATGTAGAGGTTGATGACATTGATGTTGAGAGGATTGATATGTTGATTTCATTATATATACATATGTTTTGCTTATCCAAATTGATTTTGTAGACAAGATAACCTCCCTTGAACTTCACTGGGGTATGTCTGATCATGTTTATATTTTTTGTATGACATGGTATGTTTGCAGGAAGAAGAAGATCAAGATTACTAGAAATATGGTCGAATATAGTCACATGATTGTCCCTATATATCACGTGAACAACATGGCGATGTGTATTCCCTTGACATAGCAGATACATTGAGAAGTTTGAAAGAAGAGATCAAAATTTGTGAGGCAAATAGTCACAGGATCATTTAGTCACAGGAAAGACATTCCATAGGACGAGAAAAAGGTGGAAGTTAATGCAGTCACTCTTCAGAGTCTATAATATCTGCAGAGATAGGGACCACTTAGGATGATTCATAGACAGGAGGAAAGGAAAAATGGATGTTGGGCCTCATAATTGTCATAATGTCCTTGCTTTACTTCTTAATTTTCATATTATTTTCTAAGTCCTTTTTTTATTAGGATATGATAGCTTATGTAGTATGGATTCTAGTAGCGTTTCATATGCATTTATTGTTTTATTATTTTTATGAACAGATTTGACCATTAAGCTTTTATTTACTTACAAATGAATCCTTATTTTGGACAAGAATCTATCAATGCATTGAAATTTGATGTTCCTTCCTGGAATGATCATGGGAGATCAGATAGCCTCAGGCTGTTATACTTTGTTTGGAGAAAATTAGTTAAAGATGAGCTTCTGACTTGGTCCTCCAAATGCACTATGACCTTTGTAGATTAAATGAACATTTGGAGAATCATTAGTCTCTCAGGATTGCTCGTTATCAGAAATATATTCATTGTTCTTATCTTTTTAACATGATATAAAAGCTTGCATGAAGCCTCAAAAGGGGTTGTTCAATTGCAATATTGTTTTTGACATAATCTCAAACTTGCGAAGACATTGATGGTAATTGGTTCTCTGTAATTGTTGGTAACAAGTCCCCTGGGGGTCAATTTTAGAGTTAAGAACTCAAGTTTAGGGGCAGAAGGACCAAAATTTTGTATAAAGAATGTAAAGTCTCCTCATTTTGTGGTCGTGGAGCATGAAGATATCTAAAATTCGAATAGAATTTTCTGCCTTTAGTCTAGATAGGTTGTGTTGATTTTTGAGATCCGCCCTAGGTCCGCGGACCATGGGATTGTATAAAAAGGAGAGTCTTAGAGAGTCTAAGGCAGTTCAGTAGTCATGAGTCATTGATGTAATAAGTTTGTGAGAGCTAAGAGAGAGAGTCTTAGTGGAGGAAGAGGCTCTGTAGCTAAGTGCGCAGAAGGCTAGGGTAGAAGTCCACAACTGTGTGTGCAAACCCCTGTAGCTGTGTGCATAGGGCGGTTAGAGTCTACATTGGAAATTTGAATCATCCATAAAGAGAAGTGTTCTAAAATTACTATCTACTTTCCATTTGTGTAAGCATTATTTTAATTTTGTTATAAATGTTGCGATTATGCTATGTTGAATGCTGGGTTTAAGATATAATGTTAAGTTGATGCATGAAATATATGTTTCCATCTACTACATGAACCCAAGTGATAATATATGTTTATGTGAGGATAATATTAATTGCATGGTAAAGTTGGATAATACTAAAGATAATTTGGGAAACAAGACAGTAACCTAGTTACAGAGGCACGTAAGTGCCTGGATCATCGTCTAGGGTTGTGCGAAGGACAGTCAGATACCTTCGCGGAGGTTTTGAAAGACGGAAGAAGAAATACATTGATTTGCCCTAAAGGTTTATCAATCTACATGAAGACTTGGGTTAGTGTATAAGATCGACATCACGATTATCTCATGGTGCAGAAACTTGGTTCTTGCATCCCCCCATACTTCTTCAGGTAAGACTTTAGTCTGTGCTCCGTGGATTGATGCCAAAAGAGCTAGTCATGTATGGATTTTCTTGGCTGCTTAAGGCTGAACCTAGGACAGGGCCCATCAAGACAACAAATGGTTGTGTTGTCGAGACCATGATTTTCATAACAAGATGTGTGATGTCATGTCATTGGAATCCAACTAAGAAAGAGATCAAAAATTGGTTGGATAAAAAGATCCACGAATTCATGGCGCAAGAGAACACGAATCCACGATTGATGAAATAACAGTGGTTGGACACATATCTTTACACAAAAATACAAAAATATTCTTATGTCCTTCCTGGTTGAGTGATACGAGTGGATCACGGAGTTGGCACATGGGTAAAGAAGGTGGAGGCTTAACAATCTGATTGTTTGGGCACTGGAGTTAGTAAGGAGATTGGAAGCCTTTGAAGATAAGATCATGCACGTTGTTGACCATTGGATCGAATACATCAGAGGAGGATTTGTGATGAAGTTTGCAGTCAATACTTCTGTCAATTACAATGCAACAGAGTGCCGCTTCTTTAAAGGATCACGAGGTAAGTATTTGAAGTCACTAAATACTTGTATAAAGAGGCTCTTGTCTGAAAAGAGGGTCATGCGGTTACCTTGATGTTTGGAACTACAAAAAGTGGAAAGTATTTAAGGGATAGAGGAAGAAAAGGTCATGAGTATAGCCCCCTCATCGAGCCTCCTTTGAGTGACGACAAAGGAGCAGTGCAGTCTTCTCCACTAAACATTGTTCAGATGATAAGACAAGGGTTCCTGTGAATACCTACACCACCTCCATCCTCATCCCATCCATCCTCACCCTCACCACTCACCCCGTCGCTCACACCACCCCCGCTTCCACTGGTGTTGAACATGGTGAACTCCATAAAGCTACCTGTATTCAACGGCATAGGAAATTAAGATCTGGACCAGTTTTGGTTCATCGCGAAGGCTGTATGGGAATCTTAGGGTATCATAGATGACCAAATGAATAAATGCTAGCTAGTGCTTTCTAGGACCATGCTCTAACGTGGTACATTAAGTATAGTACTGATAACCCAACGTCCGCATTGGCAGATATCCAGGTTGCACTGAATAAAGAATTCAGTAGACCTAAGTCTCAAGCGCAGTCAATTTTGGGATTCAAAGAGATCATGATGAAGCCTGGGGAGATTCCCTAGCATTTGGATCAAGGATTGAAGTGTACAATCTATGAATCCAACATGAACCTAACTGATGGGCAGCACTGCGAATGGTTCATGGACTCGCTCTTGCCCCACCTAAGGGTTGCACTATCACAACAGAAGATCGGGACCCAGGAAAAAGCTTTTAAAATCACAATGAGACTACATGAAACACCAATGTAGGATGCTAATCTGGGGGTTCAAAAAATTCATGTGTAGTTGCAAAACCTTTGTCTCAAAATTCAAAGTCTGAAGAAGGATAGAACAGCTCGGCTAGAGGTGCACAAAGAAGTTTGATGAGTGAAATGAAAATATCAAGGGCATGACAAGGATCATTATCTAGTCTTCGCAAAATATGTTGTAGTAGGGGGATTAATGCCTATACGACCAGAGGATGTGACAAGGCCAAGTTCAGGGCCCGTGCCCTGATGTGCTATATGCCAGGTGGCTAGGAAACATGTGACTGACAATTGCCATTTGTTGCAGAAATTCTTACAGACACCATAATAGTTCTTCTACAATTATTTTCAATTAGTAGGTCATGATGAGAGAAATTGTCGTAGTTACAAATTAATGATGGACAGGACACTTGCATATAGGGTGCATGTAGAAAAGCGGCCTCCAGACCAAGGTGTTAGGGGAACGCGAGGTGAGTATCAAGGGTGCGGCCGAGGCCGAGGTGGAGGGGGTCCTAGTAGAGGCTGAGGATAGATGATTTGTTACAATTGTGGAGGCCTAGGCCATTACGTGAGGGACTGTCCAAATCTGATGCGACTGTCATGTCACTATTGTACTCTACTTGACCATGCGACTAAGGATTTCCCTATATTGTTGGCTAAGATTTGCGAAAAGGGGGCACTGTGAGGCCAAGTAGTAATTCCACCAAATCAATTCATATATCATTCCTTCAGGTTAATATTTATTATATACACGAGGGAGAGACTGTTCACTTCATATCTCAATGACTTTTCATATTTCTTATTATTTATCTACATTAATTACATTCACCCAATGATGATGATTAGATGTCAACATCGCCCCCCCCCCCCCCCCTTAATCTAAAGGGATGTTGGTGAGTCCAAGCATCATTCTGAATTGTTCAAGATTTTCTCTTCCAAGTGCTTTGGTGAAGATGTCTATAATTTGCTCATTAGTGGAACAATGACAGAGATGGATTGTTTTGGCCTCAACACTATGTCGAATCAGATGATATTTAGTATTGATGTTCTTCGTTCGATCAAGGAACTTTGGGTTGTTGGCCAAATTTATTGCAGAGGTATTATCAATCATGAGCGGAGTTGATTGTACTTGTTTTACCTACAAATATTCAATAATTTTCCTAAGCCACGCAATTTCTTTTGTTGCTTCAGCTGCTGCCATGTATTCTGCTTCTGTTGTGAAATCTGCTGGAACTAATTTTTTGCGTGATCTCCAGGAGATAGCTCCTGATCCAAGACACGTAGCATATCTTGAAGTAGATACCCTAGTTTCTTTGTCTCCATCGATGTCTGAATCAGAGTATCCAATCAAGCTGAAGTCGTCCACTTGTGTATACTTGATTCCAAAGTCTTGAGTTCCCTTCAAGTACCTTAGAACTCTTTCTGCAATAGAACAATGTCCCTAACAAGGCTTTTGCATTAACTTGGAGAGGATTCCAACAGCAAACAAAATGTCTGGTCTGGTAGTAGTTAGGTAGTTGAGACTTCCTACAAGCTATCTATACTTGTTGCATCCTCAAATTATTTTCCTTCAATAGATGTGAGCTTTAAGTTTTGTTCCATTGGAGTATTAAGAGGATTGCATTATGTCATGCCAAATCTGTTCAACATATCTCCAATGTACATCTTTTGAGAGAGAAATATGGACTTTGGATGTTGAGTTACCTCAATACCAAGTAGTAATGAACATAGCCCAAATCAGTCATTTCAAAACTTTTCCCCAGTTACTTCTTTATGGATGCAATGTAGCTTTCATTGTCCCCTGTCATCAAAATATCATCTGCATATAGCACAAGATATACAACTGTTTTGCCAACTTTCTTGACAAATAAAGTTGCATCATCAAGATCATAATGTTTGAAATTGAGTTTCAGAAGATGCTCAATTAGTTTTTCTTACCAGGCTCACGGTGCTTGTTTGAGGCCATACAAGGACTTCACAAGTTTCCATACTTTATGTTCATATCTTTTCACAACAAATCCTTCAGGCTGGGACATAAAAAAATTCTCTTTTAGATCTCCATTCAAGAAAATAGTTTTTACATCCATTTGATGTACTTTCCAACCGTTCTGAGTTGCTAGGGAAAAGAGTGTTCGGATGGTAGCCCATTTTGTTGTGGGGGAAAATGTCTCCTCATAATCAAGCCCTTCCTTCTATTCAAAACCTTTTGCCACAAGTTTGGCTTTGTGCTTGTCAAGTGAGCCATTAGCTTTATACTTGTTCTTGTAGACCCACTTGCAGCCAATTGGTTTGGTTCCTAATGGAGGATCAACCAGCGTCGAAGTGCCATTCTTTATGAGGGATTCATCCTCCTTTTTCATTCCTTCTTTCTATTCATCATGAGAAGCAGTTTTTTGAAGGAAGTTGGTTCAAAATCTGTAGATAAATTCAATTCACAATCATAAGAAACATCCATATCAACAGGTGAATTAGAGTCATCTACATCACCCCCATTTTGCTGGTTTGATTTTCTAGTTCCGTCTTTCCAACCTCATCGGGATGAACACTTTCAAGTGTCTTTATCAGCCACTTTGGAGGACCTTTCTCAGATGGTCTAGGCTACTCTGTTGATTGAGTTAGGACTGAATCAAGATTGAGTCTCCCAATTCTATCAATCACATCACTTGAAGCATCATACATTGTTGGAGTTTCATGCAGGGGAGAGGGTTCTTCAGAAGAAGATTCCACATGTTTAGCTAGTATAGGAATCCCCCCTTCAAGATGTGGAATCTAATTATCAAATTCTTGAAATGATTTTGCATTTGCGAATCTATCCAATTGATCAAGTTGCCGCTCAACAACATTGTCAGTTTTGGATGATTAAAGAAAAATTACATCTCTAGATACAACAAACTTTTTATTAGCTTCATAATAGAGACAGTATGCTTTGGAGGTGTTTGAATACCCCAGGAAGATATACTTACGACTTCTTGCACCAAGTTTATTTCTATGTACCTTTGGTATCAAGGCATAACAAGTGGAAAAAAAGACCCTGAGATGCTTTACCGAAGGAATGTGCCCATACCACATTTCATGTGGTGTCTTGTTTCTATTAGCATTAGATGGACATCTATTCTTTATATATGCAACACATAGAACAACATCAGCCCAAAACATTATTTTTACATTTTTGAAGAAGAACATGGATCGTACCATATTTAAGATTGTCCTATTCATTCTTTCAGCTACACTATTCTGTTGGGGATTATAAGGCACAATTGTTTGATGTTTGATCCCATGTTGGTGAAGATAGTTTTCAAATTCATTTGATGTGTATTCTTTTCCATTATCAGTGCGAATAGACCCAATATGAGATTGTGCATCATTTTCAATCCCTTTATGAAAGTTCTTGAATGTTTATAAAGCATCATATTTGTTCTTCAATAAATAAACGCAACACATTATGGTGTAGTCATCAATAAATGTCATCATATATTTATTTCCATTTGCAGAAGGAACAAGCATTGGACCACATAAATCTGAATGAATGAGTTCAATTTTTCTATGTGCTCTTGAATGTGAATGATGAAATTATTGTTTGCTATGCTTTCCTAGAATGCAAGCATCACCTTGCTTAAATTTCCTAGGAATTGTAGGCAAACCAGCAACACCATTTTTCTTCAACAAGCAGAGGTTGTCATAGTTCAAATGTCCAAATCTAGCATGCCATAATAAACTTGATGGAAGTGTACCTTCTTCATAATGAGAATTGTATGAGAAATGTTGTGCATGAGTAAAAGACATTGTAGCTTGAGAAGTCTTTATGCTTCTATTCCCCTCATGACAAGTGAGTGGTCAGATGCTTTTCTCACTTCAAGCTTGCCATCAAACATATGAATGGAGTGTCCCTGTTGGCGAATGTGGACCAAGGACAACAAGTTTCTCTTCAGTTGTGGGAGATATAGAACATGATGCAGAAGCAAGTCTGGAAGACCAGGCAATTTAAGCCTGATTTTGCCAAGCCCTGATGGCTTGATTTTTGATTGGTCTACAAAGTATACTGCTCCATCAACATTGTCAATAAATTCTTCAAAAAAATATTTTCTATGAGTCATGTGGCAAGTTGCTCCTGAATCAAACAACCAATCATTTTTCCAAGAAGCAAGTGAAGCATTAAATAAATTTTCATTTACTCCAATATTACATTGTGCCACCACATAATGAGCAGATTCAGGTGCTTTATCCTTTTCTGTGTCATTAGTTTTACCTTTGGGTTGATTTCTTTGCTGCTCAATTTTGTCCCAAGGTATTTTTCATGTAGAGGCATCATATGATCATTTCTTTTGTAGTGTATGGAGTGAAAATATGCCTTTTCTCCTTGAGATTGTTTTCCCCCCTGCCTCTGAAATATATTCCTCTTCCTCTTCGACCACTTCTTCCTCTGGAAGAATCTTGAGTAGGATTCTTTTGTTTATGGGCAAGGCACACAACCTCCTTAGAAGATTCAAGGGTTGTCTTCTTTCCAAAATCTTTCTCTCTTTCAGGAAAGTTTTTCACAAGAGAGTCAAAGGTAATATCTTTGAGATTTCCATTTGCTTGCAATGACTCAAGATAATTGGAGTAAGTAGGATAAAGTGCCTTAAGAAAAGTGATAAGAGGAATATCCAATTCAACCTTAGTGGATTTGATATCATGGATTATAGATTTTACATCGGATGCAAGAGCAAGAGGATCATTATTTTGCAACTCAAGAGTGAAGAGTTTAATCATGAGTTGAACAACTTCAAGTGCAGAATGTGAGTCATAGAGTTATTTCAGCTTTTGTAAGGCTTTGAAAGCAGTTGAAAATGACGAAATATGGTGACTTACCTCTTCATTTACAGATTCTGCGATTAATGCATAAGCTTTGCTGTTCTTATTTTCCCAAATGACAAGCTCTTTGTCTGAGTTAGGCTATTCTGGCTCTTTGTCTCCATCTCCAATGCACACTCTCCACAACTCATTAAAAATGAGGGTGTGTTTTATCATTTGGGACCACTCAGGATAGTTCTCTTTACCAATGAGAACTATTCCCACAATGGATGTGATTGAATGCATACTATAACAATAACTTCTGCTGCAAAATTTTACTCCTAATGGGAAAAAAAAAAATCCTAATATGATAGGACAACAAATTCAATTAAAATGGATAGTGTTAAAGTATAGAATATATATGGATGGGGCAACAGTGTAAATATATGGAAACGTAACTGTGTATTAAGGTAATACACAAAAACTGTGTATCAAAATGTGTATCAATGTAATACAGCGCTCCAACAGAGGTATATACCATACAACATTCTGATGCAAGATAACATTCACAATGCTCCATACCACAGCGTTCTAACACCAAATCTCCAAACTCCCGAAAACAACAAAGAAATTGGTGAAGACGGGAACTATGTATTCAAATTGGACAACTTTAATGTAATCGGGCACCATTAAAGTATGCAAGGTATGGTGATGGCGGTATAGGTAAGAAACCATATGAATAATGTATGCAGGATGATGAACGTCAAACAAAGGAACTCCTCATAGATTCAAAAAGGCACAAGTACTGTTTCTATCAACATATGGCATCTGGATGGAGTAATGTTCTATAGTGGTGGGATTATTGTGCATGATAGCGCGTGCAGTGAAGGGAGGCAATGTCAAGCATCAACACATATGCGAACACGAACCTCTAATCTAAGCAGCACAAACATCAAAAAACTCAACACTCGTATCAGGAATTATGCATGGAGACCACGCACATATAGACTTCATGCTTCAACGCATTTATTGGGCTTCAACTTCATGTAGTTCTCAACATTTGTCCGCAACTTTCACAAGTTAGCTTTAACAACTAGCATACATTCGAACCAGTGTTATCCTTCAACCTTCAAATCTTCAAATAAAAAATGCAACAACGACCAACGGACCAATGTTCAACATATTCTAGTGCACGACCTTCAAAACTCAATGCACAGAGAAATCGACCAGGAGTTTAAATGCACAAAGATGTGGAGATTGAACACTCCTCTTCCGGAAAACCGAGAGATGGAAGTGGGCAGAGGAAATGTTACACCCATACAGAAAAACTATGCCAATAATTATTATGGCAGAGAGTGCAAAGAGCACAGAGAGGACAATTATGAATAGCTCAGGGAGCGCAGAGGGCACATGCAATAATTAAGGCAGAGAAAACTGATACAAGGAGTTACAACTAATTTCAGGAGTTGGCTTTGATACCATGTCAGGCCAGGTAGTAACTCCACCAAATCAATTTGTATACCATTCCTTCAGGTTGGTATTTATTATATACATAAGGGAGAGACTATTCACTTCATCCCTCAATGACTATTCATATTTATTATTATTTATTTACATTAATTACATTAACCCAATCCTGATGATTAGGTGTCAACAGGCACAATGTCCACAATTGATGTAGAATCTCCAAATGGTGAGGGCTGAGCCTTGTGAGGAATACCCTAAGGTAAACATTGTCCTATGAAGTGGAACCATGATTGAGGAGGATATGAGGAAGCAACTTGCAGAAGGCGAATGGGTCTGCAAAGCACCAAAAAAGGAGACTGGGTTTGATTTGGAACGCACAAAAGAAACATTTATGGAAGCAAAGAAAAGCTTTTTTGAGGCCTCTACCTCAGGAAGTCAGGACAAACCAGTTGAATAAATGAACCCATCCATGATTACCACGTTCTTGGAGACCTGCATGAAACTGTTCCATGATAGGAAGGCGGTGAAGGGACTGTAGGAACTGATCAATCGGTGCGCTAGCAAGGATGGTGCTACTGGCGAACCGCATGTAGTCAGAAAGATTGGAAAGCATAAGGCAAGGACTCGGCATGAGATGAGACTTACTGCACAGATAGGGGAATACAAAATGGACCAAGTTATCTTGGATTTGGGGTCTAACGCAAATGTTTTGCCAAAGTAGAGATGGGAAAGAATGGGGAGACCTGAGCTCTAGTGGTCTCTAATCTAGTTAAGAATGGTGAATCAATAGAAAATTATCCTGATGGGGAGGCTGCAAGGGGTAACAGTTGACATCGAAGGCATGAGTGCATTGGTGGATTTTGAGGTAATAGAGATTGTGGATGATAGCAATCCCTACTCTACACTCCTTGGAATCGATTGGGCCACTGACATGAATGGAATAATCAACTTGAAAAAGCGAAAGATTATATTTGAAAAGAAGTCGCTTTGTGTAGTGGTGTTGCTGATCCTACAGAAGGACAACGCTATACAAAACTAGTCCATGATTATGAAAGTGATGACGATTTAGACCAGATTTACAAGATAATGGCACGAGACTAGGATTGGGTAAATCCGATAGGATACGGGCATATCACATGGTACCGCAAGAGAACCTGCACATCAAATTTGGATGAAGAATTAGAGCACTGGCAGAACTAGCTGCATGAAGTATCTACGTTGTGTTGTAATATGATGACCAAGACATTACGTTGCATGTCATCATAAGTAAGGAGTCTGCCTCATTATGATGGGCTAACTGATGTTGATCACATTTTGAATACATTTGAGAGATAGTGTAAGAGAAACATCGCTTCCAGGCCTTGGACTAGATACTGCACACTACGCCCGCAAGATGGTGGGGTATGCACAAGGATAATTTCGATGATTGGCGCAACTATAGGAGTGTGATGAAAATACATTTTGGATAGCCAAAAGTGCAGATGACATACAAGTATGATGGAAGGGATGATCTGTGTGATCACCTGGCCAAATGGACTAAGGCTTATGGAGTGGATCCCTAGCCTAAATGGGTGCATCTGTTTTGTCATACCCTAGATGTCATATGAATGAATTGGTACATGGAAACAGAGATCCGACATGGCACTGAAGAGTGGGACATCTTGTGCCAGGGGTTTATAATGACGTTCAACTTTGAGGATGGATTTGATTGTATTGACACAGTGCTATAGGAGGTTAAAGTAGTGATCTTTAAGATACCGCAAGATCCCTTGGACCTGATTCAACTTGATTGGACTACCCAGCTGAACCATGCACTGGAATGCTATAATGTGACGTTGAAGAAGAAGATAAGGATCCCAGAAAGATTAATATTCCAAAAATCGAGGGTCACTACGAGGTTGAAGGTCTGTATATAGAGGATCCAGACATAACCGCACCATTGAAAACTAGGCAAGTCAACATTGGCAAAGAGGCAGAGCCAAAATGTTCAAAGATTGGGAACTATTGGGATGATGCGACAGTAGACAAGGTCACTGAGATCCATCGTGAATATCAAGATTTGTTCCCCATGAATTTTTCTGATATGAAGGGAATCATAGGAGACTTGGGTGTCATTAAGGTCACCCTGAAACCAGACACGAAACCTGTAAAACAAAGACCTTACTACCTTAATCCGAAGTATAAGGAAAGGATCTGCACTGAGTTAGAGAAGATGCTTGCGGCAAGAATTATTGAACTAGTGGAAGAATCTAATTGGGTAAGCCCAATAATAGTTCAAGAAAAGAAACAGAAAGATGAAATAAGGATATGTGTGGACCTCCGGAAATTGAATGATGCTTGTGTGCATGATCCTTTCCTATTCCCGTTCACTAACAGGCTCCTGGATAATGTAGGCGACCAAGAAGCATACTCTTTCACTAATGGGTTCTCTAGGTACCATCATATCAAAATTGTGCCTGAGGATAGAAGAAAGATGACCTTCATGACTGAATGGGGGCGTTTTTAGTACACCATAATGCCTTTTGCTCTGAAGAATGTGACAACAGTATTTTCGCGTGTAATCATTGTAGCATTCAAAGACTTCATTCATAAATTTATGGAGGTATATTTTGACGATTGGACAGTGTTTGAATTGGTCAAATGTCATGTGGAAAGTCTGTGCTTGATGCTAGATACATGTCAGAGATACCAGATTGCGCTCAATCTGAAGAAGTGTTTGTTTTGTGTCCCTTTTTGAATCCTGCTGGGTCATGTGGTATGCAGACATGGATTGATGGTAGACCCTGCGAATATTGCGGTGATAATCAACTTGGAGGCACCAAGGAATGTGAAACAATTGCGCACAACTCTAGGGCATACTAGATACTATAGAAAGTTCATCAAGGGCTATGCCCAAATCACCGCGCCTATTGAGAAATTGTTGAAAAATGATGCTCCATTATTTTGGAATGATGAATGTCAGAAGAGCTTAGATGTGCTGAAACAGAATATGGTCACCGCGTCGATCCTAGTCTTCCTCGAATGGAAGCAGAAATTTCATGTGCATGTGGATGAATCATGTGTTGCATTGGGGGCCATGCTAACACAGGCTGGTGAGGGAGAACTAGATCACCCTATAGCATTCGCAAGTAGGAAACTATCTAAAGCAGAGAAAAATTATTCCATGATAGAGCGTGAAGGATTAGCTATGGTGTACATGCTCCAGAAGTTCAGGTATTATTTGTTGGGAATACACTTTAAAATGTATACGGACCATTCTATGTTGAAGTACCTTGTCAACAAGCCTATGTTGGGGGGGGGGGGGGAATATATATGTGGCCAATGTTGTTCCAGGAGTATGACTTTGAGTTATTGTGAATCTAGGATGACAGAACATGGGACCTGATCATCTGTTGTGAATTGAAACGAGAGAGGAAACTACTAATTTGGAGGATGGGCTGCCTGACACGCAACTCTTTCCAGTGTGCATCACAAACAGTCACTTTGAAGATATCATACAGTTCCTAACAACGGGAACTGCTCCTGAAGGGTATACAAGCCAGCAGAAGAAGGATTTAGTGGTGCACATGACAGAATTCTCCATCATTGCAGGACACTTGTATAAAATGGGGTCAGTTGAAATATTGCGACATTATGTACTTGACATTGAATGAAGTAGTATCCTCACGAAGGCTCATGGAGGAGCTTCAGGAGGAAATTATGTTGGGAAAGCAACAACGCAGAAGATTCTACGTGCTGGGTTGTGGTGGCAAACCCTTCATAGGGATTCGAAAGCATATTGTAGGGCATGTGATGCATGTTAAAGGACTGGAAGACCATCATGGAAGGATGAACTTCCTCTTATGTCGCAGGTGATGTTAAAACCATTCAATACATGGTGATTGACTTTGTGGGTCCAACTCAACCTCAAGGAGAGAAGACAGGTGCGTGATACATCATCACCGCGATTGAGTACCTAACCAGGAGGGCAGAGGTGCATCCTATGAAGGACTGTATAGGTGCTACACCATCAACATTTATTTTTTAATATATGTTGACAAGATTTAGTTGTCCAAAGATCTTGATGAGAGATCACAGTACACACTTTCTTAATGAAACAATCAGTGTGTGGATAGAACAATTTCAAGTGTATCATCATAAATTTATGCCTTATCATCTGGAGGCCAATGGGATGGTGGAGGCATTGAATAAGATATTGGAGAGTGCACTGGTGAAGGTCTAAAATGCTCAACAAAATGACTGGTATGTGTGTACCCATGGTGATATGGGCCTACATAATGACTTGCAAGAAGCTGACTAGGAAAATGCCTTTCAAACTCATGTATGGCGTAGAAGTTGTGATGCCAATGGAATACATCACAAGAATGGTGGACTGTGGAGCCTTGGAAGAGAGGCTCAGGTAGCTAGCAGAGCTTGAGGAGGACCGACTTCTTGCTGGATTTCATAAACAAGTTCAAAAGGAGCGCAAAAAGGCATGGCACGATCGGAACATCAAACTGTGCACCTTCAAGGTAAATGATCTGGTCTTGTTATATGATGGTATTTGATAAATTTCCAGGGAAATTTAGGATGCACTGACTAGGGCCATATGTCATCCAGGATATTACCAATGGTGGAGCAATTCAACTGGTTAAATTGAATGGAGAACCCTTCATAGGGAAGGTAAATGGAAATCGATTGAAGCCATACACCGGTAATCGACCTAGGTGACTATATGAGGGAAGCACCGTATTAGTGCTCTAGGAAGTTGAGAGGAGGCATGGGAATATAAAATACATTGCCCGAGTTGGAGAGCTGCACAAGAAAAGAATTGTGCAGAACAAGGGAATGTCACAACAACACGCAGAGAGCTGCGCTACCAAGGGAGCAACTGCGCTGAGTAGCTAGAAAATGACCGTTAAAGTCACTATCCATGATTTGACAATGCAAAATTGACAAATGGAGTGGGCAACATCATTTAAGTCAAAATTTATGGGAAATATCTTTGAAAATATTCCACCAATCTAGCATTAATGAACCGATTTTGATGGGAATGGTTAGATTTGAATTAAAACTGGTCTGTAAATTACATATGGTCGTCCAGTGGAAAACACTCTGCATATTGAGAAATTGTGGATTGTGATGTGTGTTGTGCATGAATTGCACATTTTTCGACAAGCTACTTGATTGCCGAGTGTTCGATTGATTTCTACAAACTGACTATAAAATCATCTGTGACATTATTCTAGAAGCAGCAGCCATGGATGCCGAAGCAATGAGAACCGAGGGAGTTATTCTGAAGGTTGCTATGGTAGCAGAAGGAGCTTCCCTGGAAGTTGCACCTACAGAGATACTAGTTTAAGTACCAAATTCTCCGCGATCACCTAGACAAAGGGCTACCCTAACCAAAAAGGGTCCCAAGAACAAGAATGGAAAGAAGAACACAACACCACAGTTGGTGCGTGCATCTCTCAGAAAACACCCATAGAAGGATATGCTCACCGCACAAGAAAAGGGAAAGATGATTAACTTAGAGTTGGAAGAAGAAGAGATTGAGGATATCCCAATGGATGATGAGGATGTTGGGGTTCAAATGGAGGATGTTGAAATTGAGGGGTCTAACCCCATCACTAAGTTGCCTGAGTACATTCCTTTGTGTAGGGGCAAGACCAAGGTGCCCAAAGACATTGATGAGAGTAAGGTCACCCTGCACACCCCCTCTTGCTGGACCAAATTGTGTTTGAAGGACCATGCTTGGGGTGTGTCCACCTTTTGAAATTATAAGACAGGGATTTAATCGACACAAAACGGTTCCCTCATTTGGCAACGAACTAACTTATGCACCGGGTGTTCCACAAAAACACTGGAGTAGCCACATTGGATCCGAGAATGTGGATGAAAGGTGTGGATAAGGTAGGACTTTTCAACATGCTACGGTGCCACATTAAAACTGCGTGCCCACCATAATGGTGGTAATTAAGCAATTGTTGTGCTTGGTGCATGATGGGTGTCTATGGCTGGAGGAGCTGATACCCATCACTGATATGCTGAACCATAGGATCACATGACTGCTGTACACAGGGAAAAATCCAGCCATGTCGTTTAGCGGAAAGGCTGGCGAGCATGCCCTCGTGGAGGACATGAAGGAAAATTTCAAAATAATAAAGAAGTCACACATCTATGCCATTATGAGTATCGCTGATCCTGTGGTTAAAGTGGAAACACAACTCTTGGCAGGGAAGGTCATGTGGAAGTGTCACGCAGATGAAGTGTCGTTACTAATCGTAGCTTTGGCAGACTAGTGCACAAAGGGAGTTCAATTTAATTGGGTATGCTACCTCTTCGGTGAGTTCCTCATGAACTGCCACAAGGTGCAGGATCTCAAAAATCCATTTCACTATGCATGGATCTTGCTGACCATAGTGCTAGTTGCATGGGAGCTACCGAAGACATTCAGTTTCCTCTGGTTGCGTCAGACCTACTAGAGGTAGCGAAGTACACTTCGCTGTGGGTGACTAGGGATCCTTAGAGGATAAAGGATAGCAAGATCTTTTGAATCTTGATAGAGATGAATGTGCATATGGCCATCAAATGCAAGCTATGGTTGTTGCCTACCAATTTTAGATAGATTGTAGGAGTATGTGGAATTCAAGGTTGACTACCACCACATCTCAATATGGGCACGAAAGGACCCTAAGCCGAAGTGGCACGACGTGCCCTATTTGGCAAAAAATGACACGATCAACATGGTCCTTAACTGCTGGTCGACAAAGTGGCACATTACCTTGGACTTGGCTGTGGGATCGAGCAAGTTCGCCGCAAAATGCAAGAAGGAAGAGGCCAAGTTGAAGATGGCACAGCTGGCCATTAAAAGAGAAAAGGAGGCCAACGATAAGGCTAAGGTAGAGCATGTTGCTACACAACAGTCAAGTGGGTAGGCAGGAGGAGAGGAGCATGGCTCTGACAGAGGTCAGAAGTCGCCTTTACCAGAAATAGAGGAAGAAGAGGACGAAAAGGCGGAGCAGGGAGGAGCGGACCGTAGATGACTTCGTTTTGTATCAAGTGCACTAGAGGACTAGAAGAGGTAGGGTCATAGAAGAAGTCCAAGGCTAGCAAGATCTCTCTAGATCTAATGACCCTAACAGAGGGGTATTTGAATGATATAAGGGATGCAGAGTAGGACGCCATTGTGGAACTGCTGCAATAGTTCGAGTAGTAGCAGTAGTAGGAATTAAGGGCTATTCAGATGGGTCTGCATGAGCTGCAGATCCATACATCATAGATTCAAACCAGTGTGACATCCACTAGTTTGGCCCTTGGCACCTCAGAAGCTGCAAGGGATGTTGCGCGTAAAGGATCCCGGAGCCATAATGCTACCAGATGGAGCACTAACAACAGGGATTGAAGCTGACAGACCTACTATCATCTCCCTCAAGGGAGTGGGACTTAATTTGGCAGTGCTTTCTAGTGAGGCACTTCACCTTATGTGAGATGGTGTGATTGCGAAACTTCAAGCTCGCAAACAACAAGCTTTACAAGTGATCAATGAGAAAAATGTCAACAATTCGTAGACAACTATGTAGAGAGACTCCACTATTAACCATGTGGTAGACCCGACTAACAAGAATCAATGCATCATCAAGGTTGTCGATTAGGCATGTAGAATAGTCCAGGAGTTGGCTATTCCCGAGGCTGATCCAGTAGATGTACGCATTTGAAAACTCATTACGGGAGTGCGCGACGCATGCACAAAGTTGGAAAATGTTCAGCTGGAGCTTAACCTAAAAATCATAGAATCGCAGTTGAAGGCCCAGCCTTCAACTATGCCAGAAGTCAAGGAGCAACGTGCAACTATTATGACACATGTGCTAGCAGCAGTAGTGAGTGCAGTGACAGATTGCACAATGTTGCTTGAGCAGTCACTCGAGGTACTCACCAGCCTGTAAGAAGACCCCAATGTGTAGAGGCTATAGATAGAAATTTGAGAACTACAACAGTGCTACAACAAGGTTAAAGCGACAGCGCACACTGTCACCATCACGCAGACACTCGTGAAGCTGCAAGAGGCCAAGGCATTCAAAGAATAGGTAGATGCAGCTCAACACAAGGAAGTCATGTTGAAGGCTCGATTGAAGCCTTGGTTCGACGAGGCCTATGTGATCATGACCACCATTGAAGGCAAGTTGGCTAGTCTGCGAGAGACTCTGCAAAAGCTACAACTTGATAGTGCAAGGTCAGCGATAGAGCAATTGGTCCAGGAGATGACGTAGGTGGCAACAGAGTGTGCCACCAAGGTAGATGTTATCCAAATCGAGCTTAGAGGTCTTCGTGACAAGATCTCCATGCCATCCAAGTGACTCAAGGGCGAGTCACCATGTTCGTATTGGGGCCTGTTGGGAACAGGTCCCCTAGGGGTCAATTTTGGGGTTAAGAACCCAAGTTTTGGGGTAGAAGGCCCGAAATTTTGTATAAATAATGTAAAGGCTCTGCATTTTGTGGTCGTGGAGTACGAAGATATCTAAAAGTCAAAGAGGGCTTTCCTCCCTTAGTCTAGATAGGTTGTGTCAGTTTCTGAGATCCGCCCTTGGTCCATCAACCATGGGATTTTATGAAAAGGAGAGTCTTAGAGAGTCTAAGGTAGTTCAAAGGTCATGAGCCATTGATGTAATAGGTTTGTGAGAGATAAGAGTGACAGTCTTAACGGAGGAAGAGGCTCTACAGCTAAGTGTGCAGAGGCCTAGGGTAGAATTCCGCAACTGAGTGCACAAACCCCTGCAGCTGTGTGTGCAGGGCGGTTAGAGTCTGTATTGGAAATATGAATCATCAATAAAGAGAAGTGTTATGAAATTACTATGTAATTTCCATTTGTATAAGCATTATTTTACTTATGTTATAAATGTAGCGATTATTCTATGTTGAATGCTAGCTTTAAGATATAATGTTAAGTTGATGCGTGAAAACATATGTTCCCATCTGTTACATGAATTCAAATGATAATATATGTTTACACGAGGATAATATTAATTGCATGATAAAGTTGGCTAATACTTAAGATAATTTGGGAAACAAGACAGTAACCTAGTTACAAAGGTGCGTAAGTGCCTGAATCATCGTCTAGTGTTGCACGAAGGATAATGGCATACCTTCACAGAGGTTCTGAAAGACGCAAGAAGAAATACATTAATAAGCCCTAAAGGCTTATCGATCTGCATGAAGACTGGGGTTAGGGTATAAGATCAACATCATGACTATATTAGGGTGTAGAAACTTGGTTCCTACATCCTGCCATACTGCTACGGGTGAGACTTTAGTCTGTGTTCCGTGGATTGATGCCGAAAGGGCTAGTAGTGTAGTGATTTTATTTGTTGCTTGATGCTGAACCTTGGTCAGGGCTCATCAAGCCAACAGTAATTGAATAGAGGCATTTACTTCTCAAAGTTAATCCGTTGTGTTGATTCTTTTCATAATGCATTTCAGTTTTGATGATTTGGGCCCAATCCTGGAAGAAGCATTGTCTTCACTTGTATTGTTAAATTGGTGTTTGATTCTCCTGTTTCAACTATTTTCATTTGCGTAATTGTTCTTAATTTCTCATTGTTTGTTTGTTAAATCGAATGCCCTGTTTGGAATCAAATTTATCGAGATCCATTAGAGGAAATTACAACCTAAAAGTGGCCTCCTAAGTAAAAATATTAAAATTATAGTTAAAATATTAAAATAAGAGTTATGAATTTTGGAGGGAAAAGAAGAAAACTACTTTTTTAATTGTATTTTTGCCTTCTCTTTATAGGTTTACTCAAATTTAAAGTGTAAACACTCATTAGATGCAGAATTTAGTTTTGCATCTAACAAGTACCCATCATGTATACTTTTGAGAAGACCCACATTGATAAAAATTGAAGATACACTAAAAAAGTGTGTTCAACACATCTTTTAATGTATCTTCAATTTTTATCAATGTGGATCTTCTCAAAAGTATACATCACGGGAACTCGTTCGATGCAGAATTAAAATAAGTATCCAATGAGTTTCTACACTTGAAATTTGAGTAAACCTATAAGGAGATTAGCTAAAAATAAAATTAAAAAATTAGTTTTTCTTCTTTTCCCTCCAAAATATTTACATGTACCTCTTTTTAAATTTAAAGTACTTTGATTGGTTTACATATTATGACATGGAAATTACGTGAAAATTTCTTGGGCACTTTTAGGTTAAATTTTCCTCTAATGCTTAGAGAATAAATTTGTTGTAGTTAATATGTTAAGAGTATTGTCATTTATTGCCATTTCCTGTAGATTATCATAGATCGTTATCTTGCTTAATCTCTTTTGATGTTGTGATTTTGTAGTGTTGTTTTTCTGTTTTGTAGTTGTTATGCCCTAAGAAACAACTTGATGTTCAATAGGTTTTTTTTTCCTATTTCCTTTACAAGCATTTAGAATTTAATGTTTTGAATGGTTTTGTATAATTAGAAATTGCATTCTGAGATGATTTGTTTGATATTGCATCTTTCATTCAATAGGATAATAGTAATTAGTCATACTAACATTTATCTTCCATAAAATATGCCAATAACTTTGAAATAGAAAAATGAAACCTAGGGTTGATAAATCAATGTGTAGTAGTTAGTTGGTCCTTTTAGGAACAATTATTTGGCTCAGCGTTTTGGCACCATTTCTGGGGAGGTTGTCAAAGAGAGTGCTAGTTGTATCCCTAGGGGATTCATATTAAAGATGGAAGGTAAGAACGTACACATGCATCCAAGTAAAAACCTTATGTTAGCGCCTGCCCTCGGCTGATACGGTTAGGCTTTCTAGTGTGTATGACTAGAAACAAACCTAGGACTAGGAACTAGCTAAAGATAGATTAGAAATCCATTCTGAAAATCACCAAAACCAAGGTCAATTTGTCCTTGTAAGAATGATCTTCTTAGACGAAATCATTCACAAATAAGAATCTCAAGCATTGGTAGGTCCCTAAGAAATATCTGGGAAGGGTTGTATTGTTATTTCCCTTCGAGTAGCAGGGTCATCTTTTGCAGCTAACGCTGAGATTCACGATAAAACTTTAGGATATGAGAAGATATTTCAAGACATTCCTATTAGGCATATTAGTCCTTTTGATAAGAGTGAGGGGCACACTTGTAATTTAAGGGAAGGGAGAGATGAGAAAAGAAAACCATACCCTCAACATTATGAGTAGGAATCTCCCGCAACACCCATTGTGAGACGAGAAACTGAAGTTCTTGACCTGAGTAGTGCTGTGAGACTTGGTCAAGGTGCAAAACCCTATTAACATATTACCCTTTTTTCAGATAGTACCTCCTGACTATGGGATCCCTAAAGGTTACTCGAATATCTTTGACCAAATGGAAAATGGAGTAAGAGGAATGCAAACCTTGGCCATAGAATATACTATTGTCAATCCACAGGCTAGTGCACCGATGAAGGCTATCCCACTCCAAAACCTTCCAAACTTTCATGGGATGGCCTTTGAAGGCCTTGATATATTTTTGTTTGAGTTTGATGTCTTATGTCAAGGATATGATTATACTACTAACCCTTAAAAATTAAAGTTGTTTCCCTCTACCTTAAAGGGAGCAAGATTACGATGGTTCATGGGATTAGGGGGTGATATTATAACTTCATTGGATGAAATGGAAGAGGATTTCCTTACTAAGTACCAGGATTATTTCTAATCTAGGGATCTAAGGGAAGAAATATTTAAGGTGATTTCAAAAGAAGATGAAACCTTGGAAGAGTATGTTGAAAGATTTCAATATAATTTAAAAAGATCACCATATACTACTCTACCCAAGGATGTGTTAAAAACCAATTTGATTAGAGGTATGAAAGATGAATGGATAGAAATTCCTAATTTGATGCAACATGGTGACATTTCTAAAGAAGAATATGATGACATTGTAAAACTTTGTATCATGTTCAAGAGGGAGTACATGAACCAAGCCTGGGACTCGCAATCGTCTCAGTAGATCCAACAGAATTGCAGGAGGAGGAGTTACACGAGAAGAGATTTATGATATTTTATACGATTTTAATGTTGATATCTTAAGTAAATGGATAACACATTTGGATGTTTTATAGGTGAAATAGAAGTGGGTTGAAGTGGAACAAACACTAGCTATTTTTTGTTCTTCTTGTCGCAAGAATCACAATCGCAAGGAATCTCCTTTGGATACAGTTGATATATGTAATATTTGTACCAAACATATCTCAACTAATCATTTTCCTTCACTTCCAGGGTTTAAATATGTATTTAAGGAAGTCGAAGAAAAACCTGAACCAACGTATTTTATGCCACAACGATGAGAATAGCAGAATCGCCCATCAGGTATGATGTAGGACAGTTCTATGTTTTTTTCTGGATAATTTGCTCAACAATAGTTTTCTAGATTAAATTGGCAGGGCCAACAATATTCTCCTACTATCTAGCAGCCTCAACCATACATCTCATGACCCTAGAAAAATCAGTCAGTCCCAGGTTCTTATTGGTTAAATAACCAATATCCCACAACTTCATGGCAAAATACACCAAATAATCCATACCCTCCCCAATGGGAAAATCAACCTACTCAAGGGCCAATGTGGTCCTAGAATTGGAAATGCCCCACTGGACTAATTAATTAATTAATTGGAGTGATGCCTCAGTCACAAAATGAACCACCATTACAATCTCCACTTCAATTACCTCCAAATGCTCCACCTCTTCTATGACCTCAGTTACCTGCACAACCAAATTTGAAACCAAATAACAGACCGGTGCAATATTTCAAAATTTTGTAAGCTTTGAATTCCCTCCCCACTTTCGTTTTTGGAATGTAATGAACTATGTCTGACATATGGGAGAACCATATTTCCAGAACATCACTAGAAAAATCAAGAGAAACTAGAAAATGACAAACTCGGTAAGGAGCATTCTTTGACAGAACATTCTCATCCTACTGTAATCATTATCGAAGAAAAATCGTCTAGTAAACCAACTAAAAAATAGGAACCAATGGAGATTATAGATACTTCTCCTCCTTTCACTAAGAGATTAGCCATAGTAAATTCACCTATCTACCCTAACTTTGATCTCTTATGGGAATTAAAAAAATTTATGTATCAGAATCCATCTCCTATAGATTATTAGAGAAATACCCATTTATGTTAAAACCATTAAATAATTATGTGTTAAGTATCCTAGTAGGAAGCTAAAAGACTCTCCTACAGACTATGTTTTAGAGAAACCCTTTGATCTCATCCCGGGAAAGAAAATACTCATCAAATATGATGACACTGGAAACCTTGTAGTCACTGCCCAAATTCAGGGATATAATTTCCCATACACTTTAGTGGACTTTGGAGCAACCATAAATATTATAACACTTGAAACTTGTGGACTCCTTGGAATAACCAGATTTAAATCAACTCCAACCATGTTGGAGCTAGCTGAAATATCCATAGTAAAACCGGAAGGGACTTTAGATGATTTCATTGTTTATGTAGATTCTTGGGAATACCCAATGGATTTTCTGGTCTTGAATCCTAAAAACAAACTAGAAAAACACCACTTGATAGTGGGCAAACCATGGATTTCCACTGCAGATGCATACATTGGGTGTCAAATAGAAGTATGATAATCGATAAAGGACTGACTATCAATAGTCTTATCTTATACCCTCCCGCTAGACTCACCATGTTGACTAACGATTTTAGATGTTCCTCACCCAAATATTAGGAAGGAAATTTACTCTGTCCTCTTACCATTGACAAAGTTCCTATCTATAAAAGACAGACCAAGGATGATGTAATTAATGGGTTCATTAATCAACCTTCCACTATTGGGAACCCAACCTGTCAAATGTTGAAAGTTGTTCCTGACAATGAAGCCCAAGGAGATCTGCTAGAGGACATGAACACCAAGCATATACTCATGACTTTGGTTCACAATGGAATTCCCATTGAAATTGAGCCTAACAGGACCCTGAATATTAATCCCAATCTTAATGAGCTTCAGCGTGAAAGGCTGATTCTAATTCTTCAAAAATATAAACAAGATTTTTCCTAGTAATATTTTGATATGAAGGGCATTGATCCACAACTCTGAACACATCATATTTATATCATTAAATATGTTCGAGCCATTTGCCAGCCTCGAAGAAGACTAAATCCACACCTCTGAAACATAGTAAAATAAGAAATTCAAAAAATTCTTTATTTTCATTTCATATATCATATTTTTTATATTCAATGGGTTTCACCACTAGTGGTAGTCCCCAAAAAGAATGGAAAATGGACAATTTGTGTATACTATAGAGAACTAAATAAAGCTATGCATAAGGATCCTTTTCCCCTTCCATTTGTAGACCAAGTCCTTGACACTCTTTACAGAAAGAAATTTCTTTCCTTAACGGGTTCAATGGATATAATCCAATCCAGATTGCCCTTGAAGACCAAGATAAAACTACGTTCACCTATCCGTTGGGAACTTTTACATATAGAGTCTTACCATTTGGGTTGTGCAATGCACCAACCATTTTTTCAAAGGGTAATTCTCAGTATTTTCTATTATTTAATTAATGAAGGACTTGAACTATATATCGACGATTTTACCCATTATGGTAATGATTTTGACCAAGCCTTGCATAATCTTGAGAAGGTTCTTACACAATGTGTAACTACTAGGCTATCCCTTAGTCATGAAAAATGTGATATGATGATGACAAACGACATAGTTCTAGGAGATTTTATTTATGCTATAGGAATTTAGGTAGACCCAGCTAAGATTGAGGTGATTCTTAAACCCCCTACCCCTTGATCACAGAAAGAGGTATGTAGTTTCCTTTGTTATGTTGGTTATCATCACCAATTTATAGCAAATTTTTCAAAAGAACACTAAGCATGTTTGATCATAACACACTATGAAAAACATGTTGCCTCATGGGTTCAATCATTTATATGTGCAAGTAATAGGTCTACAGTAGCCAAGAGATTGTTGGAGTTATCATTCCCTCCCATTTGAGTAGATTCATCTTCTTCTTTGAGAGATCATATCCCAGTTGGAGTCAGATGTTACTTGCCATTTTGTGGGTGATATACCTAGGAGAAATTTTTTCTCCAAGATGGTCCTTAGCTAGCATCCAATAGTTTCTTGTAGCCACCAACTAAGTCGTTGTGCCATTTCTCCACCACCTGAGCCATCCATGTGGGCCATCACCCATGTGTCATGATTGTATGTTTGAATGGGCCTCCCGAACCTAAACGTATACCTTGTCATATAGTAATTGAGTATTTTATTTTGCTTATCATGGACACTTCTGGGCATGGATAAATGGGGGGATTCAATAGAAATAATAATCTAGGTTTGTGCTATCATTCCTTATAATTGTTTTGGAGATTAACCTTGTATTTTAGTCTTGTGGGATCTCATTTACTTACCATTTGGCTTTAGGGATGGTATTTCATGGGAAATCTTTATTTTGGTTGCATCGTCCCACTTCCTCATCCACATATATTGCCCCCTTTACACTCATTATAACCCCATTCATCGTTTCTCCCACCTGGGTCCACATAGGGATAACTCTCCCCTTCCCTTGCCAACACCTTGGGTTGGGCCCAGAATGATGCCCTGGAGGATGATGTAGCTAAAAAGAAAATTAAAAGCATAATTGACCATATTGAGTGGGAAAATGTACCACAAAATACAAAATATAGTTGGCAAAAACACATTTAGCATGTGGGAAAAAGATAATACATGAGCTCTACCCCATTATCATGACCATCACCCTGGTTCCTATGTTCTAGGAGCCTCCTTCACAGTATAGGAACCCATGATTATCCTAACCCCTAGTGGGAAATGAATTTCCCTGCCTTAAAAGAGGGTACCCACTTCTATATCTCACACATCATACTCTTACCCCTTGTGCCCTAAGCAGTTAATTGAAGAAAAATCATAAAAGGAAAAAGACATATAAAGAAGGGTGGCAAAATCAAGGTCAAGGCACCTCATGTACCATGATTTCTCCCTACTATACATTATATACCCAAGTGTGTTATTCCCTTATACTACCTACCCTTGTACCCCAACATGTGGCCCAGGGATGCCCCTTCTCATTCCCTACTCCATTCACCTCTTTATCACATGCCACCACCTTTTAAAGGATGTACCTTGGACATATTATCCCCTTTAAAAGTAGAAACCACCTACCTAATGGGATACTTGGTTAACACCATTTCGATTTTGGATACGTTAGCACATGCCAACGCCAATTATTGAAGGGCAGACCATTATGAAGTCCCAACCTGTGGTCCATGGTTTGTAAGCTCTTTTAGTCAATTTCCTTGATTACTTGTCATACTAGAAGGCTAAAGGATGCATTGGATCTTATGTAGGATTACAAGTGGTCTCCATCTTGGGTTTGGTGTCCCTATATGAGGTCCTAACCCTCTAGAGGGATACATTTCACATGTAAGGTGTGTTTTGAGAGCAAATGGCCTCCACAGTAGTAGAAAACACTCCATGGATCCCTAGAAATGATCAGATATTACTTGAGATTCACCTATAGAATGAGGAAGATTCACTTGGTTCACCTTTGTCTAGTCATCCCCACAGATGTACTATGCACTTGGAAGATGACCCAGGACATGTAGGATGATGTGGCATCACATGCATAATTATTTGAGCCCATACAAATGGTCTACATTAATCTTTGACTTGTAGACCCATGAGGTCACTTGTGTGCCCTCACAACCATTAGGAGCACCACATGTTTATTGTTTGGAGAACAGGGGGCCAACCCCTTTTCCATTACTTTTGGAAGTTCAACTCATGATTTTAGCACTTATGGACTTCATCAGTCCTCTTAGAGAGCCCAACGACATGCATTATTGATCTTTCAACCTCTTGGGAGGCTTATTATTTTATTTGTGAGCTAGTTTGGTGGGTCTGTCACCAATAGATAGTTATTTGCACATTATTTCAGTTGATGGATAATGTAGGCTCAAATTAGGTAATTCAAACTCCTAATGAGTGTATAAATAGGAGATACATGAATTCATTTGCATCATCACTTTGGATTGGATCAATATTCTCTTTAGAGAGTTTCACACTTTTTATGGGGGGATGAATTGGAGCATGGATGAATTTTCATGTTTGGATTGGAGTATTTTATCTTGGAGCTTATTTATGGTCAAATTATTAATGGTTGGATATGTTTGATTACATGTAAGTACACACATTTATTTCCATTCTTGTTTTACTTTTTTTCATATGCATTGAATGGGATTTCGTTATACTAGGGATAATTGTTGCATTGCATAATTGTGAAATTGTGGAATTATTGTTTCTATATAGCATCTCTCAATGTATGATCCATGTATGTGAATGAAATATCCTAGGATAATTCTACCAGTGAATTTATCTTTATAAGCCATTTCCATTTTGCAAAGTGAAGTATAAAATATTTTAGGTCACTTTTTCTTGACCTAATGGCTAAGCAAAGTAGTCCTTAAGGCCCCTTTGATCGAAATATGAAGTCCTTTCTCATCATTATCCTATATTCCATTCTCGCGAGGGATTAGGCACTAGTGTACAAATAGGAGATCAGCCAAAGAACATTTTCTCCACCTCTTCCCTTTCTCTTGTAGGTCTAGCCAAGTTAGGTCACCTAGGGCATCATTTTACTAATGAAATAGCCATAGAAAAAGATTGATCTCCTAGCCTCTACTCCGTTGGTGTGTCCTCAAGGCCTCCTCCAAATTTGAAGCCATTCTGACTATGGAGTTATGAGATAACCCAAGCCCCATCGTTGAGATGAAACTTTTTTGTAGTATTCCCTAGGTTGGCACCTCATAATATTAATTTGACAATTTTAATTGGAAATTATTGCTTTTATCATTTCCCCTTCATTGTATGGGTTAAGAACATCATTGGTTTCTTGATTCTCTCTCATTAACCTAGGTTGGGTTCACTTGCTCCCATGTGGTCCCACAACTTTGAAAAGTAAATTCTTCAGTAACCATTCAGGAAGTCAATTTCAATAAGGATTTTAGGATTGGGAAACTCCTTTACAAGGTATATTCCTCTAGCCTAACCCTCAAAACATCCGCTCCTTATCCTAGAAATATTTGTACCTTTCTTGAAGAGCAAGTAAGCTCCATTCCTTACCCCCTTCTAGGGCAAGGATCATGAGGGTAGCTTCACATCCATTTGTTGATTATCCTTCACAAGTGACTTCCATATACTAGGTGTCCTCACATCATTGAAAGTTCATAAAGAGTAGGGAGTCTGAGTTGAGGTGATAGTGGGCTAAGTCTCCATTGTTGTTGGAATTTTTCCCCTTTAGGAATCCCCTTTAGCCCCCTTACTAGTTTGAGTGGTAACAGGTCCTAAGGAAGCCACATGGGAGATTGTTGATTGTATATAGACGTCATATCCATTTTTTTTTTGCTAGTTAATCAAATGTAAATAAGTTTGTAAATGATTGTATAAAGTTGTGTATCTAATATTCTTAATGGTTTTTTGTTTGGTTTAAATCATAGTTCTACATGTGTTTAGGTATAGAACACAAAGGATGTTTTTCCTCCAAGGGGTGGATTGAGAGCCCCTGGAAAATTCCCTTGTTGTAAATCATGTAAACATTTTTAAAAAAATTAAACTCGCTAAGATATTGGGAGACATATTTCAAAGCTTTGTGGGGGGGGGGGGGGATTTTTTGTGAAGTTGGAGGAAGTCAGTTATTAATTCAAGTAAAGGGAATTTGAATGATGTGCCTTAAATAATATGGTTGTACACAAACTTCAGTTGGAGAAAGAAAGGATGAGAACCATACCTCTCTTGGAAAAATATACAATTGAAAGAGGAAAAAAAGTTAATTATGGTGGTTTGTGCTGTCTAGGAGGTTGCACTATTCAGGTGCACATCCAAACCATCAGGATACGGTTGCAAAAATGATAGTGGAAGGCCTTGGAGAATACTTCATAAGAAAAGGAGGAAAACTCAGGGGCAGGAGGTGTCCCAAGGAAGGAAAAGTGAAAAGAATTGAACAGAGAAAGATTAATAGGGAAAGTTTTGCACTACTATTGGGACAACAGAAGAGAAGAGGATATTATTCACTTGCACCATGGAGGATCTAGTTAGGAATATATCAAGTGAATGGTGAAAGTCTTTGGATTCCCTATTTCAATTGGAGAGTGGAGATGGTTTAGTTTCTGCATTTCTTGATTAGCTTGTGGGTGGAGACCATGCTATTTAGATTCCTGACCAAGGAGGGCCCTAGTGCCTTCCTTTGCTTGTTTTTGGGTTTATTCTAAATGAGTTCTAGACTCCTAGTTTTATGGTGGAACCATTGAGAGAATTTCTCAAAGGATGGAGGTGGTGTAGCCTCTAGATTCCCTTAGCTGGTGGTTCAAGCTGGTGTAGCCTTCGGATTTCCTGTTTCATCTTGATATCTTGATTAGATGGTGGGTAGAGGTGGTGTAGCCTCTCGACTCCATATTTCATCTTGACATCATGAATAAATAATGGGTGGAGGTGGTGTAGCCTTTGGATTCCATGTTTCATCTTGACTTCCCAATGAGCTAGTGGGTGGAGGTGGATGACCTCTAGAATCCCTGTTTCCATCTAGGAGCATTGGTTTTATTGCTTTGATCACTCTTCCCCAAGCTTTGTAATCTGGCTTAGAGGTGGTTGGCTACAAGAAAGGTTGCAATGCAGGCCAATCCAAGTTTAAGTGGAGAGTTGAAGTCCTAATATCAGTTTCCACTTCTTTAAAAGATAAGTTTTTACTTATGTTTTCCGTTCTTGTGATGTTATTTAATTGAATTAATGAACAGGGTCCTTCGGCATGTATTGTTGTTATTTATAGTTATATCCTCTGTGTATGTTTGAGCATTTATGAATGAATGAACTTAGATGTACAACTGCATGTAAGTGGTTGGGAGCTAGCTAGGCCTCCTTGTAACCTTGTGGTTTACATTCATATGTATGGTAGATTTTTATTTTAATGGGAAAATGAAATGGTATGATATTTTAGTAATACTTGAGTGATGTATGGGGAATAAATATTCATTGTGCGCTTTAGCAATTAAAGTTGATGGTTAAGCATGGAAGATTGAATTTTTCATGTCTAAGACACGTTGGATGGGATCTATATGAGCTTGGATTTACGATCCATGAGTTCATAGAAAAAAAGACAAAGTTTTTTAGTTGTAAATAAAAACGTGAAAATGTAGGTCTACGTAGCCTAAAGTAATTTTCACAAAAATGTTCTAAGTCCGGGACTTAGTAAATTTGTGTTGAACTCGGGGTAGTATACACCAGTTTATAGGTCAAGTGAGATGGCCCAAAGGAAAATTTGGGGTTGGAAGTTTAGGGCCCATCTCCTTGTAATAGTAGAAAATGCCTTAAGTAGCCAAGTGTTGTCTATGCCAAGTTGTTCGGTGGTTAGGGGTCCAGTAGCGCTTAGTTAGTGTTTCTCAGACTCCAGGGTTGGGTACTGACTTTTGATTATAACAATAAAATTCATTCTCATGCAAGGGTCATATCATAGTGGTACTAAGGTCAGGTGGCTTTAGGACATGTAGGTGAGTCAAGGGGTCACATAGGCACCATTGGTACTATGTAGGTTCCATATAGTAGAGCCTAGTGATGTGGAATGAGATTAGTGGCCATACCTTTTGGTCTAAGAGTTAATTTGAGGATAAATTTATATCAATGGAAAATAATTAACAAGATGAATGGAATTCAATTGTTTAATTTAAGGTTTGATAAGATGGAAATATGACAAAATTTTAAGACCCCATTTCCATGACAGGACTATGGCATTCGAGTCAATGATAGTAACACCTTATTCTACCCTTAGTATGGGATATGGGGTGTATGGAGGGATGTTTATATATTCCCATTACATGGGTGAATGGAAGTGAATATTCGGGTGGAAGGTAAGGAGCCTGAAGCAAAAAGGAAGAATGGAAATCAAAATGGAGGATTCAAATAGGAGAATTAGAGATAAACAATGTAAGAGAATGTTGGAGAGGAAAATGAGTATTCAGTGCAAGAGAAAGAATGTTGTGCATTAGAGAAATATTGTTGAGGCTGATGGGATGTAATTCCCTATGTTAATGTATTTGAGTTGTGGATTTTTTCGTCCAAGGTTGAAATCGTTAGTGGGAGACTCAAAGGAGATTATTGGGTGATGGGTGCTTATTGTATGACTAATAAACCACTAGGAAATATAAAAATTCATTGGGGTGATTGCTAGAAGGGTTGATAAACCACTAAGTTCTTTCTAAGAGGGATAATAAACCACTTATTTCTTACTAATTAAGATGATAAACCACCAATACTATGAACTACAGGTTCCTTTAGGGCTTTCCTTGATGATCCAACTGATAAACCACCTGAAATTTGATCCCATACTCATTGAGCTAAGCATTATTCCAGTTGATTCTGATTGAAATTTCTCATATTATGGATCTGGCTTGGGGGTAGACCATTGAAAGAAATAATATGGTGCAACTAGCCTATGGTTGGGTGAGAGGAGAAATACGACCTTCAATTTGCAACCATATGTAGCCATTCAGATAAGTGCCATGACTTGTGTATAATTGAATAATATTGATAATGTGACTGGTATGTTAATGAATAATATATGGATCTTCATTTCTCTTGAATCTTCATTGGAATTTGTTGAGTGCCCTCGATAGGAAATATGCCTTTGATTTTCTTTTTCCTAAGTTAATATTATATTTATGTGGATGCTACTAATTTTCTTGAATACACACACACACACAGACAATTGTGACTGGTTGTATGAGGACATGCATTTTTTTTTTAATAACAGTGCTTTGATTGTTGGCATGCTTATAAATTATTGGTTCACTATTCTTTCTTAATTATTATATGCACTATGTTTACGTATAGGATAGATATGTACTATATAAAAGTATCTTGCAAGAGCTATAAAAGTTTGTGGTAAATGGATGCAAATAGTTTTATCCTTAACTATGTAAATGTTTATCATTATAATTCATGATATCTCATTAAATTTCATGCCCCTACCTATGAATTATTTCCTTTGTTTGAATATGGTGTTGTTGTATTGACTTTATAGAGCATGACTAGCTATGGATTAGTTGTGTGTCAATGTTGAATGATAGATAGGGAATTGAATCTTTTTTCACATTTCAAATTTGAGTTAATGTTTGAAACATTGGAATTAGAATGCAAGCTTCATTTATGTGGGAACAACATTATGAGCAATACTACGCATAGATGAAATTCTTGGCTAAGTCCCTGAAAACTTTAAAAGTTTCTAATTTTGTAGAAAAGTAGGAAACACACTTATATATGGGTCAGATGCAATGCAGGCTTGACGGTTGTATCGAGGAGTCTAAACATCTGGGCCATTTCCCTTAAACATGCGCACAAATGTTGGAATTGATGTTGTGATGAGTTGTTTCGTTGGCATTGATGTCAACCTAGTCGCATGGTGTTGGATGATGCATTGGTGATGGTTGGCATTGATGTCAACCTGGTTGTATGTGATTATGCACGTGCTAGTGATATGGTACTTGGATTTTTCATTGGTTTTAGACCTTATCTTGATGGTTTCAGTGGTTAGTGCAGGTTGTGTCTTATGTGTGGATGCCTTGGGAGAATATGGAGCTTCTACACCTAGTTGACAGTATTAGAGACTATCAATTCATGAATATGGTCCTAGGTGTGTGTATGGGTGTTTTTCAGCTTGTATGATTAATTACAGGGTCTGTCCTTGATGGTTGCAAAGGTTGGAGTAGTTTTGATGAAGTTTGATGGCTTGGGTGTTGAAGTACCTGATGGATTGCATACAATTCAACCAAGTTTGACTTGTGATGATGATGGATCTGGATCAGTTGATTAAGAGAGTATTTCAGAGATGTCAAAGAATTCCAGAGTTCATGTAGAGGCTTGTCAAGATCGGGGGAAAATTTCAGCAGTTTATGAGTTGAGTTGACTGAGGTTTCACCATCCTCTACCTCAGTTGCATGCTTGTTGAGTCATGGAAGAGGTTTTAGGTTGTTAGTCACATGGAGGCCAGACTATGGGAGTGTTTGGAGCTCCAGTAGCATTCAAACTATGTTATGGGAGAGACTAGGATGTTTCATGAGAATTGCTCCACCTTCCTCGTGCTCTTCAGGTGTTTAATTGTTCTTCCAACATGTCTTATTCGGGACTCTTCATGTAAAGGTCAAAAAAAGCTTGTTGGAATTCTAGAAGGTGAATAAAAGGGAATATTTATTAGTAAATTAAGTTAGTGGATTTATTGAGTTAATATTGATTGAATCAAACCACTTTCAGCATATGAATGGAGCTCCACTATAGGATTGGGATTAAATTGATTTAATCATCTTTAGAATCTACAAATATGTAGAGAAAAGTTGCTCATTTGGTTGGTTACCTTGAGTGAGAAATGTGTTATAGTGTTTTGGAGAGCCATTGGTCAAAAGTGTGATTTGGCTGAAGCAAAATGTGCATGGAGGTATGGTTGTAGTTGAGACAGAGGTATGCGGGACTTAAGACTATGCTTATCTGACAACATTAAAACGGTTTTATTAACGCATTTGTGATTGCAAGGGAGGACTTATTGTTCGAGTTCATATTATTGTGATAGATTGGTTGTATTAGTTGATGAGCACGAGTATTGCAGCAAGAATGCTGCAACTTCTGGGGCTACCAACTTTACTTCATCAACCCGGGGTTCGTACAAACTTGGAGGTGATAGTGTTGTATAAACAAAAATATGCAATGGTTCCACTCTTTTGTCACTGCTGAGATGGGTGATAAACCACTAGGGTTTCTCAAACCAGGCTTCTATTCATTTAGAATAAGTTTGATTACCAATTGAGAAAGTAGAAGTTTACCCTAATTGAGAGAATTGAAATGTTATCTACTGCAGTAAAGAAAGACCGAAATAGATGCTTGAAACACACAATTCATCTAGCTATTTGTTGAGATACCTATATTTAGAAGAATTATAAGCTAACACATTTTAAATTATAACTAACCTAAGTATGTAATCTAATCTAATCAAACACTTAACTGTTGTGCACATGAATAAGCATAACAAGGTTTTTCTTTTTCTCGTTTTTGTGAAAACATGAATGCTAATCCTTCTTGATTGTATGGCAGGTGGGTTAGATGTGGAGAGACATGGTTGTGATGGGTCATAGGCTTGAGAGGAAATAAGGGGTCTTCTCCTATCTTTCATGATGCATTTCTGACAGATCGAGCTCAAAACAGGCCACTACAGGTCATCCTACAGGATGTCTACAAGATGTCCTAATTCACCTATAGGATCCCCTGTTTTCCTATAGGAACAAGCCAAAAGCATAAGGAGTGATTTGGACAGTGGTATGGGGCTTAACGAAGGTGAGTGATGGAAGGAATAAGGCAAGGCAGTGGTTAGGACTCCCTCAGAACTCAAACCAAAGTTGTATGATGGTTGGATTTGCTCAACAAGCATGGAAAGTTGTCCTTGTGAAATGATAACTTTGATTATCGACTTAGTGTATTTTGGCGATCATGGATGGGTAAGGTTAGGCTGAGGCTGCTGATATGAGGTCTTCTTGCACTACTGAAACTCCTACAATATACACATCATTGTTGCCATTTACCCATAAATCATGTCAAAACAAGAAAGGTTTCGGACAACATAGGAAAGCATAATTTCATCATTTATTTGCCTAGTTTATGCATGGAAATGCTCGAAGCCTATTATGAATGCACCATGAAATCTAGTACAAAGCTTAAGATATCAGAAATGAAAACTGCAACCCATATTTTAAAACTTAAAGATGCTGACCTCACTAGCAGAAAAACCCTAAATTTCATAAGAAACCAAAATTCTGTCTTTTTGGGCTAAATGGGGGTTTTCCTCAAACCATGGTCCTTGAAGGGAGGAATGAGGCAAGATCCACCTATTATCATTTTTTTTGGTATTTCTTTATCTCTCTAAAGCTATTGTTAACGCTAGGCACAAACTAATAAAATTCACCAATACTTGCAACGTAACAATGCCAAAATCAATTCAACAAGTAATCTATGAAATAACCTAAGCATACAAGTATAGAAAGAGGAACCTATATTGCTAGCATTGGGCCCTTACACAAGATCTTAAGCCCTCTGATTCAACTCAATGTTGGATCAAGGGAATGCTAATTTTCATTAACATATGAAAAATACATAACAGTGTTTTGTCACAATCCTTCAACTTGAAAGTGCCTAGTTATCTTGCATAAAAAATCTAAATCCTAAAGAGGCTCTAGACCTCCTTCTTTATACAAATGAAGTTTCCAACAACTTCCTTAAATCTAGGGAGGCTTCGATCCCAACCTCAAGATAAACTAGTTCTTAACTATCACTGGCTTGGTTGCCAATGATCATCATGACTCGATTGCCTCCAATTCTGAGTTGGTGTGATTTGATTGAGGGATCTTAAAATTACTAAGGATTTAATGAGGAAGATCCATCTCCTATAATCTCTCCTTCTTGTCTCATTTGATTTCCTACACCTTAGCCATAATTTTCCATAATTTTCTCCAAAAAACCTGAAATCAATGCACATTAGACCACTAGACATAACATCTTACGTTTACTCATCTCATTAAGAAAAATATAATTAAAACATGTAAGGAATTATGAGAAGAGTTGATTTTAGTAAGATTGGAGGTGTATTAAGGTCCATATATTTTACCCAATTATGAGTCTCATCATCACCCCCTACTGAAAGTTTTGCTCGTCCTCTGAGAAACTCAATACATGTCCATGTCCTTCATTTCTCTGGTGGCTTCCCTAACATCCCATGCTTCTGTTGTAGTCTCTTCTTCTTGTGAATAAAATCACGCCTTCCTCTCTATCTCTTCTTACTACTTTCTTTCTTCTTCTTCTTTCCTTTCTTCCAACATTCCCAAAAGCAATGGTGGACTGAGCCTCAAGCCAATCTAATTGACTTTGAGTATTTGTATTGCTTGATTATACATTGGGGTTCTATTTAGTGCCTCTCTCATTCTATCAGGAGAATGATGTTCTCTGATTTTTATGTTGTAAGGCAAGATGTTCCATCTCCTTTAGCAAGCTTGCTGGTTGTAATCTACTAGAAATTTGAACATGTCTTGAAAGTGTGTGACTACCTGTTCTTGTACAACAACATACCTTGGTGAAAGCTTGGGATCATTTGCAATGAGGTTGTGGGTGCTGATGACAACCATTGGGTTATATTGTTTTGATTTGATCATAAGGGGTTCTGTCTCTTCTTTTTCCATTACCTTTTTCATCTTTGTAGCTCCTGCCTCCTAATGATTCATCCATGATGCTAAGGCCATCAATTGCAAGTCCCCGAGCTTGGGATTTGGGTCCTAGGCATTTAAATATGTCAAGGCAAAATTGTGTATGTAAAATTCAAATATTTTTGCTCTATCTTCCAAGGTGCTTTGATTACAGAGACCAATGAATTATCTATAGTCTTGAATGGGCATATTTCCTCTTTGTGCTAGGGTATTTATCTGGAATTGTAGCCATTGTTCCTTGAGGTTCAAGGCATAAGACTTGGCTGACATCCTGCACTGGATTGCTTCCATGAACAAACTAGCCATAGTTTCCAATTGGCTTTACCTCTCTTGTAGTTTCTTCCTTAGCCATGTGTTCTCATCCTCTAGCTAACATTTCATCATTGCTTCTCCATCTCTTATGATTCTCAGTTCTCTTCCCATCTCTTGTAATTTCTCCTCCATGTGGCCTACATCCTCTACCCCTTTTGATTTGGCAATTTTCATCCATCTATGTTTCCTTGCCCTCTCTTTTTCAAGTTCAAAGAATAGGGGAATGAAAAACTTCTTTGGTATCACCCTACCTCCTTCAATGAACCTATAGTAGGAGTTGAGGTTTGGTTGTGGGCTATGTTATCTTAGTTCTTGGTCTTCTTCCTTTGCTTCTTGTTGAGTAATTCCATCCTAATCTCTTTTCTCTATTTCTTTTAGGTTTGATAGAGTTTCATGTAGGATGGCCTCTGCTTTTTTTAGGTCTATTTGTGTCTCCTATAGGAGACCTTTTCCCTTTGATGAGGCTGACCTTATGACAGGCCTCCTAACATAGGTAATTGGAGATTGGGGAGATGCTTTTTTTGATGATCCTTCTCATTCATTTTTATTTAGAGGGATTTCCTTCTCTTGTTGCCTCAGTGAATCCTCAATGAAAATTGGAGCTTTGGTGGGGGTTTGAGGTCTTCATTGTCTAATCCTAGTGCTCTTTCTTGTCCTAAAGTACAGTGGGGTTTGTCTTTGTGTCTTTCCCTTTTACTTGAGAAGTGTACTTAGGGTAGTAAGATCAGTGGTTGCCTCTTTCTCTGTAGGCTTTGGGGATACCCTTGGTGATTCTTCTTCCTCTCTATCTTGAGTTGCAGACCTCTATTCCTCCTTCTATCTTTTTTCCTCTTTTTCATTTTGTTTCTTATCCTCTTCTTTGCCTCCTTCATCCTCTCATTTTTATTCCTCTATTTCTTTACTCTACTCATCTTTTTCTTCTTTTGTTTCCTCCTCTGTCTCTTATTTATTTTCCTCCTCTGTTTATTGTTCAATATCCTCCTCTGTTTCTTCTCATTTTTCCTCTTTTGTTTCTTCTTCTCCCTCACTAGCTGTAGGGCTTTTTTCATATTCAATAGCTTGAATTTCTCCTTCTTCTTTCATAGCTATAAACATTGTCCATGTAATAGGGAGTCTTAATTTTTGTAGAGAATCTTCAAGGATGAGTTTGATCAACCCATGATGGGTTAGTTGCTAATGTTTTCCCTCCTACATTTTGATGCTCATGTCTATCATGGATTATAGAAGAAACTAGGGTATACTCAATCTGTTATGAGGAGGTGTGTTCTCTCCAAATCTCAATTCTTGGAGGAGTCTGAAGTGGTATCCATACACTACAGTGTACCTCCCTTCACATGAAATATCTTTGATGAGGTGGTAACTGACTTCATTCCAAGGGTATGGAATGCTTTCCATTCTAACCCCATTTTTTCCCTCTATTGGTTCTTCTTCTTCAAGGAAGAAACTTTTCTTTGCAAGGGTGTTGTTTCCTTATCCTCTTTTCTCCATGATAACCCTATGGGAAGTGTAGTGATTTTTCTTATAACCTTAGGGGTAATTGCTACTAATAAACCCTACACCACAGTAGTAGAATTCATCCTAGTGAGAGGAAAAATTCTCTGGCCACATCATCATCATATCCTCTCATTCTCTCAAAGAACCCCATACATTGATGCCTTGTGAGAATTTCCACAAGAGGAGGATGCTGGTGGATCCTTATTGGTTTGTGGGTTCTCTCTTGTCGAAACCTCCTGTCATCTTTCCTTAGTAATTGTAAGGGTTTGTGTGGATATAGTTGAATAATTCTCGTAGGTGAGGAAGTTTTTTATTTTTATTTTAACATGTAATACAATTCTTCTACCCTGAGAGGCACTACAAATTCTTAACCAAATTGAGGATTTCCTTTCTTTTCAAATGGAAAACATGGAAGGTATGGCTCCTACATCAGTTTGACACTTTCTTGTGAGGATAACTCTGATTTGACCTCCCTTAGTGTCCATTGATAGCTCTGTGGACTGATTCCTCTATATCCTGTAGGCTTCCTGTAGGTTTCCTACATTGTAGATGTTGATTGTATGTTGTATCTTCTATTTCAGAAAGGTTGAGAGCAACCTCTTCGTTCAATGAATTCTCGAAGTTTCTTTTTCTCTCTTTGTATGGGAATCATTGCTTTATTTCCATATATGGATGATCGTGTGGGGTGTTGTTTTGGTAGTCTAAGTACATGCACCTCCTTTTGAACTGTTCATCCCACTATTAGTCCATCATTCCACCTTACCTTGTAATTATCTCCCACTGCTATCCTCTGTATCTTAACTATTTTTGGCTTTATTCCCTTTTTCTTTTGATTTGACTTTTTCCACGTGTGGAGTGGTCTAACTCTTTTCTTCTCATCCACTAGCCAAAGGTGGCCAAGTTAATTGGTCACCTTTACTTATAAAACCAACTCTCACATAATCCTACAGTTTTGATCATATCGTGCTAAGGAGAGAGAATACGTAAGATGACATACATGTGGGTAATGTGCTTTGTTGATGATACATGCTGGAGAGTGGTGCCTCTTTTCTGTGTTTTTCAATCTACATATTTTTTGTGTATTTTCCTCTTTTGATGCTTGTTCCTTTTGATGTGTAGGTGTTGTACCTTGTTGCTACCGATATTCTTACTACTGCTGAGCTCTAGAGGAGCTTCTTCATCCTTGTATTCTGAGTTCTGAAGATGGCTGCAATCTCTGTGGTTTCCTTTGTGGGATAGGCTGCGGCAGGATACCTATAGGATGTCCTATAGTTGCCTCTCCCTTAAACTTTCATACTTTTTTTCTCAACTCTGAAGCATAAGCGATGTTTAAATGACTAGAGAGGGGTGGTAGGGAATGGTAGGTGAGAGATGTTGCCTCTAAGTATGGTTCCTCTTTCCCTCTTTTCTGTCTCTCCTATTTTTTTTTGTAATCTGTATTTTTTTTTGAAATGATTTCTTTGATGAATGCAGGGGTGACATGGTGATGAAAGGAATGGCTATGGTGTGGGGGAATAAATGACTTTTCATCCAAAAATAGGCTTGTGTCATCACCTTGCTCTTGGACTATCCTTCTTGTGGTTTTTAAGGTCACTATCATTCCTACAGGAAACTCTTGTAGGATTACAGGGAATCCTATAGAAAACACGTAGCTTGAGTGAGATGAGCTGGAGGGATTTATAAATGGAAGACTAGGTGAATTGTGGAAGATATGAGATGGGTTGACTAAAACATGGCTCTTGTAGGTCCTGAGATCCTTCTCATGTTGTGCTTATCCTCCTCTTGCTGACCTGCAAAACAAAATTTCCATCTTTTGTATCTTTCCTCTTTTTTCTCTGTTTTTTTTTTTTTGGTAAAACAACTAGTCTATCTCCAAGGAGGTTTTCATCCTAGTTTCCTACCCTGGGTGCCTCAAAAGAGGTTTTCACCCATAGATCTTTTTTTTCATCCTTTTTGTTTTTAAACACCCTTGGGCTGCCTCAAGAGGGTTTCAACCCAACAATGGAACTCAAGTGCCTCATGGAGGTTTTCACCTGAGTCTTTATTTTTGTTTTCATCCTTTTTTCTTCTTCAAGGACTTGGTGGGGTGGAAGCTGAGACTTGATTCACCACTATCACTGTCTTGCTGATGCTATTGATGAATTCTTGCTTTGATAAGGGCTTCTTATAGATCTTTAATCTATACCCATTGACAAGCAAAGGAATAGCCTCTGCATCAAGGTTTCTTATCTGCACAGCACCATTATTGTGACACTTTTCTATTACATAAGGCCCTAACCATCTAGTTCTTAACTTGCCTTTAAAATCTTTGTACCGGGAGTCATACAAAAAATCCCAATCACCTTCTTGAAAATATTTGTCATTTATATTATTATCATGACAAATTTTCCTTTGAACTTGAGTCACCTCTATGTGCAAGAGGGCCTGCATCCTAAATTCATCTAACCCATTCAGCTGGAGCAACCTTTCTTGTTCTACCTTGGTGATATCCAGATCTAGTTTTGCTAGCATCATTAAGGTGTTGTATTCAAATCCAATGGACAACAGGGCTTTCTTCCCATAGACCAGCTCATAAAGGGTGAAGCCAGTGGTGGTCCTCCAGGTGGTATTGTAGGCCCAGGTGGCCTCAACTAATGTGTTTTCCCAATCCTTTCTGTTGTTGCTAATCACCTTGGTCAGAATTTCTTCCAGTGCTTTGTTGGCTACCTCCACTTGCCCACTAGCTTGTGGGTGATGAATGGATGTTTTGTGCTTGATCTTGTGCTAGCTTAACAAATTTTCAATCATGTGAGATGTAAATTGTTTGCCTTGATTAGTGACTAATTCTCTAGGTACCCAAACTTATAAAACACATTTTCCCTTAAGAATTCAGCCACCTTTTCTTTTGTTGTTTCTTTGATGGCTTTGGCCTCATCCCAATTGGTTAAGTAGCTAGTGCACACAATGATGTACTACTTATGTTTGGATGGAGGGTCATTGGGCCTGATGAATTCCATGTCGCACTTGTCAAATGGATCCAAAGTCACTTGAGGTTGCAGAGGCATCTCATACCTTGGGGTAAGTTTCCCCCTCCTTTGGCACCGATCACACTAGCTAGTATACCTCCTCATATCTTGGTGAAGAGTGGGCCAGTAATAACCAGCTTGTAGTACCTTGAATGATGTTCTTTTGGCTACAAAGTGACCTCCACAAAGACCATCATGACAGGCTAGAAGGATGTCGAATACTTCCTCCTCCCTAACACATCTTCTCAGAATTTGATCTGAACCTAGCTTTTGAATAGATTTCTCCCAATCCAAGTGAATGGGGGGCTCTTTCTTATGATCCTACTCCTTTCCTTGGAGGAAAAGTTTGGTGGAAACTGCACTGACACCAAGTAGTTTGCTATGTTAGCAAACCATGGAGACATAACTGAAATGGAAAATAAATGTTCATCTGGTAACTGATCATCAACCATTCCTTCCTCCTTTGCAGGCAAAGTCAATCTAGATAAAAAAAATATGCAACAACATTCTCCTTACCAAGCTTATCAATAATAGTTAAATCAAACTGTTGCAATAAAAGTTACCATCTAATTATCCAAGCATTTACATAAGGTTTATTCATCATGTATTTAATTGCAGCATGCTTAGTATGTACAAATGTTGGTAACCGGTAATGTAATGCCTAAATTTATTCAATAAATGCACAAAAGCTAGGAGATATTTTTAAGTCACTATGTATTTCAACTTGGCTTTCGAAAGATCTTACTGATGAAGTAAATGGCATAAGGTAGCTTGTGATCTATCTAGCCTAGAGCATCTCCTATGGCTTTGTGAGAAATGCATATGAAAAGGAAGAGCCCAATTTGGGCCTCGGAGAATAGATGCAATAGTAAACTTGTCCTTTAGGGTGCCTAAGGCTTCTTGACACCTTTTTGACCATAAACATTTGAAATCTTTGACAAATAACCAAAATAAAGGAGAAGCTAACTTGGTGAAATATTTTATAAATCTCCTATAATATCTGGCTAAACCTAAAAGACTTCTGACATCCCTATTTTTTTGTGGAGTCGAGACCCTTTTGATGAGGGCTATCTTATTTGGGTCTACCTGCAGTCCTTCCTAGGATATTGAGTGACTTAGAATAGTCCCCGCAGTAATCAATAACTCACACTTTTCAAGACTAAGGGATAAATTCATTTCAATGCATTTGTTCAACACCTTACCCGGGTTAGAGAGAGCCTCCTGGAAATCACAACCATAGGGTGTAAAGCCATCCATATCAATTTCTACTGCATCATCGACTAGCTCTGCAATGATACTCAGGACTACCCTTTGGAAATTTGCAGGGGCATTGCATAGAGCAAAAGGAAGGACGCTATAAGTGAAAGTACCCCAAGGACAGGTGAAGGTGGTTTTATCACGGTCCTCTGGGCTAATCTGTATTTGATTGTACCTATTCAACCCATCTAAGAAAGAGAAAAAAAAATTCTCTGTCAGGCCCTCTAAAACTTGGTCAATACAAGGTATAGGTGTTGGGAACGGGCCCCCTGGGGTCAAGTTTGGGGTAAAAAGCCTAAGTTTTGGGGCAGAAAGCCCAAATTTTGTATAAAGAAATGTAAAGTCTCCACATTTTTTCATTATGAAGTGCGAAGATATCAAGAGTCAAAAAGGTTTTCCGCCCTTAGTTTAGATAGGTTGTGTCGGCTTGATGAGATCCACCCTTGGTCCATGGACCATGGGATTGTACAAAAAGAAGGTATTAGAAGCGTCTAAGAATCATTTCAGTAGAGTTGATAGAGAAAGAGTCATTGATGAGTCTATAAGGAGCTAAGAGCGAGAGTCTTAGTGTAGGAAAGAGGCTCTGCAAGTGAGTGCACAGAGGCCTAGGGTAAAAGTTTGCAGTTGAGTGTGTAGACCCCTATAATTGTGTGCATAGGGTAGTTAGAGTCTGTACTGAAAAATTGGATCATCAATAAAGAAGAGTATTATGAAATTGCTGTGTATTTTACTTCTGTCAATTTCATGCGATTATGTTATGTCAAGCACTGGGTTTATGTTTTATTGCTAAATTGATGCATGAATCTATATGTTTTCCTCTCTTATATGAACGCAAGTAGAGATATATGTTTACACCAAGGTAATCTAAATTGCATGATAGAATTGATGAACACTTAAGATAATTTAGATAACTATACAACAAAGTAGTTAAAGAGGTGCATAAGTGTCAAGAGCGTCTATTATGGTTACGCAAAGGATGGTCGCAGACCTTCGTGGAGGTTCTGAAAGACTAATAGAGAAGTACATCGATAAGCCCTAAAGGCTTATTGATCTATGCAAAGGTAGAGGTAAGGTATAAAACTGACATCACAACCATCTCAGAGTGTGTAAACTTGGTTCTTGCATCCCTCGATACTGCTTCGGGTGATACTTTAGTCTGCACTCTGTGGATTGGTGCCAAAAGGGCCAGTAGTGTAGGGATTTTCTTGGATGACTAACGTTGAACCTGGGTTAGGGCCCATCAAGCCAACAAATGGTTTCATTGTTGGGACTAGGATCTGCATAACACGATGTGTGGTATCGCATCAGTGGAATCCAACTAAGAAGGATATTGAAGATAGGTTGGATAAAAGTATCCATGAATTTGCAGTGCAAGAAATCAGGAATCCACGATGGATGAAAGAACAATGTTTGGACATATATTTGTACACAGAGATACATGAAATCTTATTTTGTTCCTTCTCGGATGAAGTATATGAGTGCATCGCGAAGTTGGCAGATGGCCAGGGAAGGTGGACGGTTGACAATCTGATTGTCCAAACCGTGCGGTTAGTGCGATATTGGAATCATTTGAAGATAAGATCGCACACTTTCAATCATTGGCTTGACTGTATCATAGGAGGGTTTGTGACAAAGTTTGCAGTTGATACTTCCGTCAGCTACAATGAAGCAGAGCACCGCTTCTTCAAGCAACCGTGAAGTAAGTATTTGAAATCATTAAATACTTGGATTAAGATGCTCTTGTGTGAAAAGTGGGTCATGCAGTTACCTTGATGTTTGGAGCTACGCGAAGTGGAAGGTATTTTAGGGATGGAGGAAGAAAAGGTCCTGAGTATAACCACTGATTGAGCCTCTTCTAAGTGATGATGAAGGAGCAACTCGAGCTTCTCCACTATGCGCTATTCAATTGATAAGACAAGGGTACCCGCAAATATCTACACTGCCTCCATCCTCATCCCATCCATCCACACCACATCCATCCTCACCTCCACTGCTTACCCCATCACGCACACCGCCACCACCTCTAGCACTGTTCGACATGGTGAACTCTGTAAAGCTACCTGTATTCAAGGGCATAGGAATGAAGATCTGGACTAGTTTTAGTTCATTGCGAAGGTTGTATGGGAATCTTAGGGTATCACAGATGATCAAATGAAGAAAGAAACATTGGTTAGTGGTTTGCAGGACCAAAACTAACGTTGTACATTAAGTATAGTATTAACAACCAGATGTCTACATTGGTAGATATCCAGACTGTGCTAAATAGGGAATTCAGTAGACCTCAGTCTCAAGCGCAATCCATTGTGGGGTTCAAGGAGATCATGATGAATCTTAGGGAGATGCCCTAGGATTTGTTTCAAAGTTTGAAGTGTATGATCCTGTTGAAGGCCACGAAAATCGGGTCTACAACAAGGGGGATACCTGCCCGGTCCGGACCTTGGTTGGCAGCTCCTTATCCGTTTGGTATAGCGGGTCCGACTGGGAATATGGGACCAGTTTCCTAATTCAGTGTGTGTCTGTGAGAAAGATAGGTATTTCTGTTCTAAATGGAATACTTATGTTCTAATTCTAATCTAATGTTATGCTATTGTATTTTAATAAACATAAAAACATAAAAATTTATGCTAACCCAGGGTGTGATCTTTCTTCTATGCAATCTAAAAAGATTTCAAACAATAACTGGTAATAAAGATCATTCTGCTACTATAAGAAAATAATTCAATAAAGATGAACTACTTCATATAAGAAGTTAGACGAAACAGTTGTGAAAACGTATCGCATAAATGAGCTATTCATACACTAAGCATAAATAAATAGCTATCACCATACAAAAGTGCCAAATGATAACTCAGGCATCCACGTTGTATATAAACAACTGAAAACTGAATATCACTTTAACGCATAAGCAGAAATGGTTAAGAGATAAAAGTACCATTTATAACTAGTCCTACTCATGAGATTCAAGAAACAATTGATTTATCTCTCCTTGATTTAACATCCACTAAGAGTAGAGAAGTGCAACATCAGTAACAGATATCAAATGCAAATATCAAATAAACCCGGTTCCATTCATTCATCAAAACCTCCTCTGAGGATGCAAAAGTGCATGTTCTGAGGACATGTTTTTGATAAATTTCTGGACCCTTCCCTAAATGCATGAGAAGGGTTTAAATACTACTAACTAAATAACTTATTTACAGAAATTCAGGATTCGGTTTAAATAACCATCCTTTTTCTAAGTAAAACTATTTCTAAAATTAAATCTAATATCTAACTATTTCTAAATTTTCTCCTTAACGTCGCAAGCATTTAGTATTTGCCTGAGTAGAGTCGGTTGACTGTCTTCTGTCTTTGGTTGAGTTAAGCAAACAGAATCGGTAAGAGCTGGCACTATCTTCTCAGCAAAATTGATGATATACTTGAGAGTCATCCAATGACTATGTGGCTTTACCAGGTATGCCTGGTAATAATCCCATTTTAACTTGGTTAACCCTCGGATTGCTTTTGCTTTAGCTTTCTGTTTCCAATTTGTTTCTATTGCTGCTTCCTTGCAATTTTCGGGGCTTGCAGGTGATTGAGTAATTAGAAGCCTTCCTTTTCGATCAAGTTTTCTTAGCGATGCGCGATTAGCGCTAAGCGCTAATCGCTCATCGGAAACTGTCTCTGTTTCTTGATCCGGGCTTCTGTGATGCGTTTTTTGCCTCTTGCACCTTTTTCTCTTATCGGGTATAAAGCTGAAAATTTGTAAAAATAGTGATTCCGTGAGCTCTTGACCCTGAGCATTAAACTGTCTGTTTATGGTATCAGCATCGTTTAGTACCCATTCAACCATGGCTGGATATGAGAAATCTATGATGGATGCCTCAGAAGAGTTCTGCTGCTCTTTCTCTCCCTTAAGTGGATTAGGTGTGCCTTCCGAAATGGACATTGGAGTATTGTCTTTCCTACTCATAGTTTCCTGCATAGTGCATTGTATAATGCTTCGTCCTTTGTTCCTGTAGTTTACAATCGAGGTGGAAGTAATGATAAAAATAACAGACAAGAAAACTTTAAATGCCGAATATATGCAAAACACGCCACCTTACGTGAACTAGTTCTTCGAAAAACACAACACCATACTTCATTAACAACTGGCAACAACTCATTAATTTGCATTAAAGCACATGACTAGTTCTTGGCCTAAAAACGTTTTCTCGAATAATGAGCCAGAACCAACTGCGATGGAGAGGTTTTGTGATTTTTCTTTGCAATATCACAGATCGTCGTATCGCATTTCCACAATTGCATCGTGTTGTTCTATCGCAAGGTTGCTTGGTCGCAATATCGCAAGATCGTAGGATCACGAGATCGCAGGATCACATATCGCAAGATCACAGATTGCTTAATCGTTATAATCATTATGTGTCATTCATGTGATTTTTGCGATGTGCGATATGTGATATCGCATATCTGCGATTTTAAGGTTTTTTAATGTGAGTGCTTCTTAATGCATGCGATGCGATGGAGTTTCGTGTTGCAATCTCGCGTTTTCTATCATTTTGGCTTATTTAGAAGGTATCCTATCATTCTTTGTGTGATGCGATCTCTCTTAAGGAGTGAATTTACTTTCTTCATTATGAAACTTAGGTTTTTTAGATTCTCCAAAGGTATTTCCCTAAGTCCATGATGTTGTAAGTTTCATCTAAAAGGAAATATAACACTAATTGATTTTTTTTATTTTTAGTAAGGGTCCCCACTTATTTAGTATTAGTAATAACACTTCATAAGGAGGGGGGTTGTTGGTGGCCACAACAGGTCCATGAAGCCAACATGAACCTGACTAATGGGAAGAACAGGGAATGGTTTGTGGCCTCACTCCTACCTCACCTAAGGGTTGTGCTATCACAACAGGAGATTGGGACCCAGGCAAAAGCTTTCGAAATTGTGATGAGACCGCAAGAGACACTAATGCAGGATGCTAATCTTGGTGTTTAACAGATTCATGTGTAGTTGCAGAACCTTTACCTCAAAATGCAGAGCCTGAAGAAACATAAAACAACTCAGCCAAAGGCACGCGAAGAAGTCTGGTGCCTGAAATGCAAATGTCAAGGGCATGACAAGGATTATTGTCTAGTGTTTGTGAATTATGTTTTAGCAAGGGGGACCAATGCCTCTAAGGCCGGAGGCTGCAGCAGGGCCAAGTACAGGGCTCGTGCTATGTTCTGCTACATGCTAGGTATATGGGAAGCAAGCAACCGATAATTGCCATTTGTTGTAGAAATTTGTATAGACATCACATCATCTCTTCTGCAATTTCTATCAATCAGTAGGTCATGACGAGTGCAATTTCCATAGTTATGAATTAATGATGGACAGGACACTTTCATACATGGTGTAGGAAGAAACATGGCCTCCGGACCAAGGCACTAGAGGAGTGTGACGTGAGTATCAGGGGCACGACCAAGGCTAAGGTGGAGGAGGACTTGGTAGTGGTCAATGGCAACTTTTTTGTTACAATTGTGGAGGAAAAGGACACTACGCAAGAGACTGCCTAAACCCAATGTGATTGTCATGCCACTATTGTACTCAGTTTGACCATGTGACTAAGGATTGCCCTGTATTGTTGGGTAAGATTCGTGAAAAGGGGGCGCAGCCTCCAAAGCTAACTCAGAACCTACAGATGATGAGGGTTGAGCCTCGTGAGGAAGACCCTAAGGCAAACATTATGCTGTAGAGTGGAATGATGACTGGTGAGGATAAGGGGAAGCAGCTAGCAGAGGGCGAATGGGTCTGTAAAGCACTAGAAGAGGACATTGGGTTTGACCTGAAATGTGCACAAGAAACATTTATGGAAGCGAAGAAAAAATTTTTGCGACCTCTACCTCAAGAACTCAGGAGAAACCGGTTGAAGAAATGGACCCATCCATGATTACCACATTCTTGGAGACCTGCATGAAACTGCTCTGCAATACTAAGGTTGTGAAGGGACTGCAGGAACTAATCAATCAGTGTGTTGGAAAGGACAATGCTACTAGTGAACCGCATGTAGTCAAAAAGCTTGGTAAGCTTAAGGCAAGGACTGGACATGAGATGAGACTCACTGCATAGATAGGGGAATGCGAAATGGACTAGGTTATCTTGGATCAGGGGTCTGATGCGAATTTTTTGCCGAAGCAAACATTGGAAAGAATGGGGAGACCTGTTCTCCAGTGGTCTTTGATCTAGTTAAGGATGGCGAACCAATAGAAAATCATCCCAATGGGGAGGTTGCAAGGGGTAACAGTTGACATATAAGGTCCAAGCGCACTAGCGGATTTTGAAGTAATAGAGATTGTGGATGACAACAATCCCTACCATGTTCTCCTTAGGATTGATTAGGCCACTAACGTGAATGGGGTAATCAATATGAAGAAGCGATAGGTAATATTTTAGAAGAAATCGCTTTGTGTAGTGGTTCCACTAGATCCTGCAGAAGGATCGTGCTACATAGAACCAGTCTGCCATTATGAAAGTGATGACAATTTGGACTAGATTTACAAGATAATGGTGTGAGACTAGGATTAGTTGAATTTGATAGCAAAAAGACATATTGCATGCGACCGCGAGAGGTCCTACACATCAAATTTAGACGAAGAACTAGAGCAATGATAGAACCAGTTGCATGAAGTATCTACGCTATGCTAATATGATGACCCAGTCGTTGCTCTAGTTATCATCAGAGGTAAGAAATTTGCCTCACTGTGATGAGTTAACTATCGTTGATTTCTTTTTGGATGCGTTCGAAAGGGAGGTGTCAGAGAAGCATTGCTTCCAGGCATTAGATTGGGTGTTGAACGCTAAAACTGCAAGATGGTGGGGTGCACACGAGGACAATTTTGAGGATTGGCATGAATATAGAAGGATGATGAGGATATGCTTTGGCCACCTGAAGGTATGACTAATAGAAAAGTATGATGGGAGGATACGCATATCCTTCAAATCACGATCGTGCTGGAGGATAGAAGTAAGATGATCTTCACGACTGAATGGGGATGCTTCCAGTAGACGGTGATGCCTTTTGGGCTAAAGAATGTGCCAGCGATCTTTTCTCACATAGTCATCACAGTGTTCAAGGATTTTATTCATAAATTTCTAGAAGTATACTTTGATTATTGGACAATTTTTGGATTGGTAAACCGCTATGCAGCAAGTCTATGCTTGATGCTAGATATGCCGGAGATACCATATCATGCTCAATCCAATGAAATGCTTGTTTTGTGCCCCTTTTGGGATCTTGTTGGGCCATATGGTATGTAGACAATGCTTGATGGTAGATCCAGCAAAGATCACGGTCATAATCAACTTGGAGGCGCCAAGGAGTATGAAACAGATGTGTGCACACTGGGGCATACGGGATACTATAGGAAATTCATCAAGAGCTATGCCTAGATTACCGTGCCAATGGAAAAATTGTTAAAAAAGGATGTTATGTTTTGTTGGAATGAAGAATGCCATAAGAGCTTGGATGTGTTGTAGGAGAATATGGTCACCGCACCGATCCTAGTCTTCCTAGATTGGAAGAAGGAATTTCATGTGCATGTGAATGTGTCATGTATTGCACTAGGAGCAGTACTGACACAGGCCAATGAACGGGACTTGGATCATCCTATAGAGTTTTCAAGTAGAAAGTTGTCCAAAGCGAAGAAAAATTATTCCACAACAGAGCATGAAGGCTTAGCTATGGTGTACGTGCTCTAGAAGTTTCCAAATTATTTATTGGGCAGACACTTTAAGATGTATACAGACCATTTCACGTTGAAATACCTGGTCAACAAGCCTGTGTTGGGGGGAAAGATATGCAAATGGCTATTGTTGTTCCAAGAGTATGATTTTGAAGTTATTGTGAAACCAAGATGCTTGAATATTGGACTGGATCACCTGTCGCACATCGAAACGGGAGAAGAACCTACTAATTTGGAGGAGGGGCTAGCTGACATGAAAATCTTTGCAGTGCACATTGCAAACAACCACTTTGAAGATATTATCCACTTCCTGATGAAAAGAATGGCTCCAGACAATTAGACAAGTATATTGAATAAGGAACTGGTAGTGCGCACGAAAGATTTTTCTATCATTGTAGGGCACTTGCACAAAAAGGGATCAGATGAAATATTGCAACCTTATGTGCCAGAGTTTGAACAAAACATCACCCTCTCTGAGGCTCATGATGGCGCTGTGAGAGGTCATTATGCAAGAAAATCAAACCCTCGCGCGGGGATGAGCTCTCACTGAATACACAAGATATTACTACAGCCCTTCGAGAAGTGGGCGATTGACTTTATAGGACAAATTCAACCTCCAGGAAAGAAGACAAGTGCATGGTACATCATCACCATGACTAAATATTTAACCAGATGGGTGGAGGAATAGCTTGTGAAAGATTGCATGAGTATGACAATAGCAAAATTTATCTTTGAGTACATACTGACAAGGTTCAGCTGTCCAAAAATTCTAATGAGTGATCGCGGTACACAATTTCTCAATGAGACGATCAACGTGATGATGGAGGAGTTCCAGGTGTACCATCAAAAGAGCACACCCTATCATCTACAGGCTAATGGGATGGTAGAAGCGTTTAATAAAATATTGGAGAGCACGCTCACGAAGGTTTGCAATTCTCAAGGAAATGACTGGGATGTTCATGTACCCGCGATGCTATGGGCTTATAGAACGACTTGCAAGAAGTTAACTAGACAAACGCCGTTCAGATTGGTTTATGGCATGGAAGCTATGATGTCGATGGAGTATATTGTATCTAGTGTATGCATAGCAGCATTCACAGGAATAGCGGATCACGAAGCCCTGGAGGAGAGTCTTGCACAGCTAACGGAGCTTGAATAAGATATATTTCTAGCTAGATTCCATCAATAGGTTCAAAAGGAGCGCGAAACGACATAGCACAATCGGCACATCAAATTGTGCACCTTCAAGGTAAATGATTTGGTTTTGCTATATGATAGTAAATTTGATAAATTTCCAGGGAAATTTAGGATGCATTGGCTGGGACCCTATGTCATCAAGGAGATTACTAATGGTGGAGCAGTTCAGTTGGTAAAATTGAATGCAGAACCATTCCCAGGATAGGTGAATGGTAGCTGATTGAAGCCATACACCAGTGATCCAGCTAGATGACTACATGATGGAAGTAGATTCTTAGCACTCCAAGCAACTGAAAGGAGGCGCAGGACTATAAACTACACTACCTGGGTATGGGAGCTGCGTGATTAGCGAACTGCATGAAATGAAGTAATGTCACAGTATTAGTAGACACACATAGGGAGTTGTGCTATCCAAGAAGGGACCATGTACCACAGTTGGAAAGTGACTGTTATGGTCACTGTTCATGACTTGATAGTCATAAAATGACCAAATGGAGTGTGGGGGCAGCATTTAAGTTGGAATTTAAGGGCAATATTTGTGAAAATATGCTGCCAATCCAAAATTTATGAATGAGTTATGGGAGGAATGATTGGATTTGAAATTGAAAATGCCTATAAATTATAGGTGGTTGCCCAGTGAAAAACACTTGAGATTTTGAGAATCAAGATCTTAAGCTCTTAGGCGCATATGAACCCTTAGATCTTTGATGCCCTGATAGCGAGTTCTCCATTTGAGAAGTTTCCAATAGAGATGCAGGTGTTGTTGTCTAGCATTATGTCTACACCCGTATAAATCGTGAGTGTAGGACAAGTAATGACAGCCGAAGGAATGACACCGGAGGTAGTAATGGTCGTTAAGGGAGTTTCCCCGGAGGTTGAAAGTGTAGAAGTACCATAAAAAGTGCCTAAATTGCTCAGACACCTAGGCCGAGGCCTACATCAACCAAGGAGGTGTTATCGGGAAAACTAGTGTCCATTCAGAGTTGTCAGTCCCACTAAGACGAGTAGCTATCTTAGAAACAAACAAACTAAAGTTACTTGTGTTTTCCTTTATGAGAAATAGATGAAAGAGAAGCAGAGAGTACCAACCTCAGTCTTCCGCTTGGCTCCTTGCTTGTTTCCTCTCCCCTTTGACAGATCTTTGCCACTCCTTCCTCACTTGTCCCGCTTCAAATAACACTTGTAGAGTCAAGGCAACACAATACCATCAAAGCATAGAGATATATAATCATAAACAATATAGGATTAGATATATATTGACCATACAAATGCATATATCAATTCAATATTCAAATACGTACAAGAATATGGAGGAAAACTCAAATAACTTTATTGATAGAAGTAGTAAAAGAGAGGATTACAACCCATTGATCTGACCCAGCGCCATCCTCCCAGCATGAAAGCGCTTCTTCACCTCGTGAAAAGCTAGATCACCCAACACTATGATGTTCCACAAAGAAACCAACAACACTTCCTTACAAGATGCAAAATTCCAACCTCTGGATCTCTAGGATGAGGGATCCATATATAGATGTTTGCAGGTGGGTGAGTCGGCTTCTGGGTTTTTGATTAGTGTCATTTCACTGATAGTTCTCAATTCCACTTGGAGATTTCATGATCTCTTACTCATCCCTGGGCGAATTCAGAAAGGCAAGTGTCACAAGAGAAGTTTCTGGAAGATTCCATGATCATCCACCTTGCAAACTGTCTCTGCCATTTGTCTACTCTCACCCATCACACCCCATAGAAGGGATTTTTATTATGCATCGCAACCCCCATGTGCATTAGGTGGGATGCATCACACTTTGACCATGGAGCAGATGAGATGGTCCAGTTTTGACCAGTTCTAAGCAATTTTTCATGGAGAACTTCTGGGAGATGATGTAATCAGCCAACCTTGTTCTTTTAGGGTATGAAACAAAACTTTTAGGGACTTAGAAGTCCTTGTTTTATGGACATATAAGATTGGGGTTGCAGTGCCCAAATATGTCTATAACAGTTTCCCCCTAAAGCATGAGGTCGTAAATCTTCAGATATCGGGTGAAATGCTTTATCATGAGGATATGAGGTTTTTCGAACTGGAAGGTGACCTGTAATAAGATGAAATACAGTACATTATCTTCATAATATTTTCATGATCTAGCTGATGCGGGCATTCCCATGCTCAGATTTATAATTCATTTTCATGTACATTGGATAGACAACCATCTGTATGGCAGACTGATGATTCTAGTAGAGCCATCATCATTTAGCTTGGATGATTATCTGTGCAACTATGATGTAGATTTGATGTCTTTATTTTCCTGAATATATCGTAGCCCGAATGGATGAAACTAGATTCGGGGTCTTCAAACTCGTTCAATCTTCACCCGAAGTACAAGTCGATCCATATGAAAAAATGTTCTGGCGTTGAACATGGAAAGACATTGCCTGATTACCAGCCAATGATGTAAGTTGTTAACAGGCACGAGAGGAATCACCGATAATGATAATGAACCTCAAGGTATTGTAGTACAATTCATGTGGTGTGAATACATGAGTTGATGTCGAACACCATGCAAAATATCTCAATTGAAGGCCATTAATGTAAACCTATCGCCGGAAGTGAGAAACTTGCCATTGAGGCATGCAAGCTTCAAAGTACTGAAAGGGTTGTTCCTAGGTTGACTTCTTGGATAATGAGCTGATGTCGACAAGAAGTGACCCATCGTAGGTGGGCATTAATGAATCCCACATGTACGACATGGAATGGAGCAAAATATTTCATGGAGGTGAAAACGATCTGATGATACAAGGTTCAAGGTGGTGGTCATGAAAGAATGAAGCGTGAAGTTATTGCAGCTGATGAGACACAAGCTAGGTCGATGAATTCTCTAAGCGACTTCTCTTGAACATATCGGCGACACTGAAATGGATTGGTAGCGTTAACCCCAAAAATGGATGGTGTGGTGGACCAATGGTGATATGACCGGTGAACAGAAAAACCCAACCCAACTCAATCATGGTGATGGAGTGAAAGTGTCATGTTCAAGAGCGACTTGCTACCAATAAAGTTTCTTCAAGTTTTCTTCCCAATTTTTCCCCGGTCATTTCTGACCAATACCTCTTTATTTTTGTCAAGCTTTAGGAGGATAACATATGCTTGTTCTATAATTTCCCCTTCAGGCAAACCTGTCGCTATGTTTTAACGAGCGTAGCGATAGTGAAACTCGTTCTTGTCTGCATGGACAAGTTTGTTGCTATTGTTTTAACGAGTTTAATGACAAAGGAAACTTGGTTCTTTTCAATTTTAGAGAGTTTGAAAAGAGTCGTAAAGGAAACTCTAGTAATCCTTTTTTGTAATATAATCCCTTAAGTCCAAAAAAGTATAAAATAATACAAAAGGGATGACTTTTCGATAGTTTTAACAAGCTGAACGAGACAAGTGCTCGATCTTTTTGTGCAATGATCCCTCAAGTCCAAAAAGATTAAAATCTAGAGGAGGGATGGCACTTCCAATCACTTTAACGAGCTAGAGAGGCCAATTTCTCGACAATCTTTTCATATTTTATGAGCTAAATGAAAAAAGCTTAAAGGAGACTCATTTTTTGAGGAATGAGTGATGTTTTCAGATAGCAGCTGGTTCCAGGTAAGGTTTGGAACTTTCCAATCATGACAGTGTAAAGAAGGTGGCTAATAGAATCACTTGTCACATCCGTTCCTAAAAAAGGGGTAAAAAATCAAATGGAGGCATATGATCAGCTAAAAAAGAGTGGAGGTGATGGTAAGAACATGACCAAGGCTCAAAAGCTGATAATTATGCGATCGCAATGGTTATTTACCGAAGGTGGGTTCATTTTTTAATGAGGTTAAACTATGGTGGAACATATGCTCATCGCTAGGTTTATTTTTTAACGAGCTTGAACTTCACGTAAAACTGCTTGTGCCAGTCATATAATAAGGGTGTCTCATTGATAGGTTCATTTTTTAGGGAGCTTGCCCCATTCGAAACTTTTCTCTACAGCCTTTTACATGCAAGCTAGGAATGACCAACTACTGTCCTAGGGGTTAATTAACTACTAGGGTTAGGTAGGAAAACTTTTCCTTTACTTTGCTGGTGCCATTTGGCCCTTGTAAAGGTGAATGGTTGATTAGACCAATCACCTAACTTAAGCAGTTGAAGTCAGTAGAAACTATGGGGTTAGAGTTACGTTGGTCGCTTTTCACTTGCGTAAAAAAGGTTTGCATGTCCCCAGGCATAGTGAAGTATAGTTTCCAGGTTACCATATGAAAGTTCTCACATTTGCAAGATTGTTCCATCTATGTCGTAGACAAAACACTTCCTTGCTGATGTCCATAGAAATAGACAAAGGTGAATGGTGCAGTTGCCTCCACTCACATAACTTTGATGAGGGAATTTTATTCCAGTCTAATCCCATTTTCCTAAATGGACGGATGTGTCAGACTAGTCATATATCCTCCACAGAAACCTATGCTATACCTAAAGTTTTCCTACCGAAGCAGACCAAGGTGCATGCCCCCTGGGTTTTAGTCATAATCACCAAATTACTCGCGCTCATCAGGTGGACGGACTGGAGATTGATGAGACATTCCTTATGCAAAAAGACCAGATAAGGATGGCACTTGACTATTAGCTATGTGTGAACCGGAAAATGAAAGTTGGTCTACGAGCTGGACCACTCTGCCTTCATGCGGAAAACACATCACTCGAAAGAGTGAGGAGACAATATCTCCCACGCTATAAATATAGTCACACCCAAGGAGTAGATTGTAATCTAAAGGTCCTTGGACTACCATCACATTCAGATAAATGGTTTTCCTTCTCAAAGTTATAGGCAAATTTGGAAGGATCCCTAATGGTCGACTGGTTCCTTTGTCTAAGCCTGTCAGATTTCGCATCTCAGGCAGAAGTGATGGAAAACCAAGCGCTTTCCAATTAGCTGAGGAAAGGATACTCACAGAAGCCCCTTCATCTATGATAGTGCCAACCATGACCATTCTGTAAGCTTGTACTATGATTCAGAATGGTACATTAGACGGTAAACGGGGTCTGCCTTGTAGATTCCAATCGAAGAAAACGACTAGGTTGCTTGGAGGTGGGACCGAATAAATAGCCGGATACTTCTCTACAAACTTCCTTCCTATGGTAAAGGAATGGGTAGATTTCCCCCATGTTCATCATAGTTTTTGTTTACGAAGAGAATTTGAATGGTGTCATTATCATTCTCTTTGGTGACTGTATCATCTGAAGGTAGACCTTCTGAAAACAAGACTAGGTCAACTGCCGTCTCGACCTGTTGACTTTGGTCTAGTGTGGACTCAGAAGTTTTATCTTCAATGATAGAGGCTTCAACCGACCACAAAGGTGTGTCAGTCAAATTCTCAACTAGCGATGGACTCGGCAAGAGTTTCTTGTATCCAGGAGGAAGCCATAGCGGTGAAGCAGGACGGTTATCTAAGACTCTTTTAGCTTCGTCTAGGAAGGGAAAATGGTGGATGGCATGATCGCCTTCACATAGTCTACAAGGAATTTTAGATCTTCCTTTCTGTCCAGTGACTTCGTTTTCATTAGTTAACAATGTACTTTCAACATGATCATTAGAGGTTGAGGACACCAGATTCTGCAAGGGGGGAGACCAGCCCCTTAAGATCTGTGGGATGCAAGGACAATATCGATGATAGTGGTCCCCTTTGCAAATGACACATGGAGATTTAGGTTTGGACGGTGTAGTGTGTGGATTTTCGCTAGACGATGCTTGGTTGCCCCCTTTTGTCGTTGGCTTCTTCTTCTTCTTCTCCTTCCCTTTCTTCTTCTTCTCAGTTACTTGGTTTTTAGTTTTACTAGCTTTACCAAGCAAAGATGAAGAAGGAGAGGGATAGATAGACAAAGTAGAAGTTTGGCAGGTAACTTCAGTATCATCCGTTTTTTTATTCGATTTCTCAAGAATCACGGTGTTTTGAATGACAGAGGTCAAGAAGAGCCATACCGGCAGGCCAATTGTCAGTCCTAGAAGGGACAATGTGGCCATATGAGGTGCACCAACATCTCCCCAAGAGGAGAAAGGACTAGGATTTCCCCCAAGGAGAAATCCTTAGTTGGTGGACTCCATTTTCTCAACCTAAGATCAATGAGGGAACAATGATGTTATTCTGATTAAAATAATTTTTATGATGCTTTGACACAACTTGCTTTTTCAATTTTTAAGAGTCAAGAAAAAGCTAAAGATGACTCTAGTCGCCTTCGATTTTTAATGAGCCTGAAGTGACTAGTGCTTAGATGGACCTTTTCTTTTAAGGAGTATGAAAAGGAACAAAGTGACTACTCTGGAAATCTAGACAGAGGGATTAACAAACCAACAGCAAAACTGCAGAATACTTTTTAGAGTACGGTAGTCAATCTTCCTGAATGTTGTCTTCAGTGCATTGCAATCAATAGGGTGCTAGACATGGCTTCCTAAGGATAAAGGATATACCCTATTGTTGTCTCCTATTATATACTCGACAGTACGTGGGAGCACAAGTCCGTACTGGAACTTGTCATCTCAAAGAGGAGGAATCACCCAACCTACGATGAAAGAAATAATTACCAGGCTTTACAACACTGGAATACTTCTCTAGCCTAGACTTCTAAATGTTGTGCGTTAGGTTCCAAAGCATTTTTATGTTCATTGAATTTATTTTACAGTTGATCTTTCTTAAGAAGTTTACCTTTAAGGTTCACCGCATGATGTAGATATACAATTCCTAAATATGCAATCTAAAATGATAAACAGTCATTTACTCTTCTTTTTGCAAGGAAAATCCTAGCTACTAAGGAAAGAGAAGCGAAATTTTTTCAACATAGAGCAAAGAGCACACACTAGATGCACTGTCCTAAATCAAAATCAACAAGTGGTCTAAATGCAAATGCACATGCATGTATTTGTTTTCCACTTTCTTAATGTGTGAGTGATAAAAAGAATGCTAAGTACAAATCTAAACTATATTTTCTCTCAAAGCGACAGTACTGACAATTTTCTCTTCAAAAGACAAAAGGAAGACGAAGACGACACTTTACAATTTCAAATTCAAAAAACGAAAGGAAGACTAAGATGATACTTTGTGATTTTGAATTCAAAAAACTAAAGGAAGACTACTTTGTGATTTCGAATTCAAAAAAAATGAAAGGAAGTCTAAGAGGACACTTTGCGATTTCGAATTTAAAAAATGTAAGGAAGGATAAAAGCGACACTTTCAACTTCAATTTGAAAACTTCTTTCGACACTTGAAATACTATTAATTCAAATCAAACACAAGATTAACAGTGTAATCGATGATCAAAAAGAGTAGGATTCTTTTCTTTGACTGAAAACGACACTTGCGACACTTCCAAATCAAGAGATGACAGTTCGATTAAGCTAATTTTCGTAAAGGAGAACTGTAAATGGCAAAAAATACATAAAAACATTCACAATTCTTTATACAATGGAGGCTGAATAATGCAAAGGAAGGGAGTTTCAACAATGGTATATTGATCACAGATAGTAAAACTCCTGAATAAAGCTGAAGACAATGAAGAAAAAACCAAGATCTGGAGGCAGAAACAGTATTATCTGATCATCGCACCTGTAACATAGGGAAAAAGGGATGCATCTTACCTACAACACACGGGAGGTGTGATGCATCCAGACTGCCAATGAGAGACAGTGTGATGGTCCAGAGATGAGACTGGGCTTGGTTTTTTTCTCATAGTTTGTAGCTTAGTTCAGGGATTTAAGCTGAGCTAATGATAGTCAGTAAATACAAAGTGTAGGGGATGATCTAATGAGGTTACTTGAGCCACCACCAGGGCACTTAGGATGTTTGCAAGTCAGATGTTTAATTCATAAACTAACCCAGAGATTGACTGAATGAGTGGTTATCTACTTTGCAGTTGCATATCAAAAGCAGTTCAAAGGCTAGCTGGCATAACTTTAAGCTTTGTTGGTAGTTTATAAAGTAAAAAAACTATAAACAAGCAAACAAGCTATTCACTCCCCAGTGGAGTCACCATTTTGTTATTAGGAAAACTAGTGTCCATTCAGAGCTGCTAGTCCCACTAAGATAGGTAGCTATCTTAGAAACAAACAAACTAAAGTTACTTATGTTTTCCTTTATGAGAAATAGATGAGAGAGAAGCAGAGAGTACCAACCTCAGTCTTCTGCTTGGCTCCTTGCTTGTTTCATCTCCCCTTTGACAGATCTTTGCCACTCCTTCCTCACTTGTCCGTCCCGCTTCAAAGAACACCTGTAGAGTCAAGGCAACATAATACCATCAAAGCATAGAGATCTATAATCATAAACAATATACGATCAGATATATATTGACCATACAAATGCATATATCAATTCAATATTCAAAGACATACAAGAATATGGAGGAAAACTCAAATAGCTTTATTAATAGAAGTAGTAGAAGAGAGAATTATAACCCATTGATCTGACCCAACGCCATCCTCCCAGCATGAAAGCCCTTCTTCACCTCATGAAAAGCTATATCACCCAACACTATGATGTTCCACAAAGAAACCAACAACACTTCCGTACAAGATGCAAAATTCCAGCCTCTGGATCTCTAGGATGAGGGATCCATATATAGATGTTTGCAGATGGGTGAGTCAGCTTCTAGGTTTTTGATTAGTGTCATTTCTCTGATAGTTCTCAATTCCACTTAGAGATTTCATGATCTCTTACTCATCCCTGGGCGATTTCAGAGAGGCAAGTGTCACAGGAGAAGATTCTGGAAGATTCCATGATCATCCACCTTGCAAACTATCTTTGTCATTTGTCTACTCTCACCCATCACACCCGATAGAAGGGTTTTTCAGTGTGCATTGCATCCCCCCATGTGCAGTAGGTGGGATGTATCACACTTTGACTATGGAGCAGATGAGATGGTCCAGTTTTGACCAGTTCTAAGCAGGTTTTCATGGAGAACTTCTAGGAGATGATGTAATCAGCTGACCATGTTCTTTTAGGGTATGAAATAATACTTTTAGGGACTTAGAAGCCCTTGGTTTATGGACATATAAGATTGGGGTTGCAGTGCCCAAATATGTCTATAACAAGAGGGTCCAAAATGAAAGAAGGACAAGGAGAAAGCACAACAGTCTAGGCATGCATCACCCAGAAAGCACCTACAGACACGAAATCCCACTACACAAGAAAAGGGTAAGGTGATTGACCTAGAGCTTGAAGAACTCCGTGTGGGAATGGATGACATTGATATGGAGGGGGTAGAGGATGTTGATGTGGAGGGGTATAACCCCATTTCAAAACTGGACGAGTACATTCCTCCGTTCAGAGGCAAGTCAAAGGTTCCAAAGGATATTGATGAAAGTAAGGTCACACTACACGCACCATTACTACTGGACCAAATCGTCTTTGAAGCACTACGCCTGGGATGTATCCCCCTTTTAAAACTAAAGGAGTGGGATTTGGCTGATGCAAAACATTTCCCCACCTAGCGATGGACCAACTCATGCACCACATCTTCTACAAAGACTCCGGGGTGACCACGCTGGAGCTAAGAAAGTGGGTGAAATGGGTGGATAAGGTGGGTCTGTTAAATATATTGTGGGTGTCGCATTACAACCGCACACCCATAACCATGGTAGTGATCAAGTAGCTGTTGTACTTGGTGCACAACGGGCATCTGTGGCTGGAAGAGTTGATACCCATCATTGACATGCTAATCCATAGGATCACTTGCTGCCACACTCGGGAGAAAATCTGGCATTGGAATTTGGCAGAAAGACAGGCATGCATGACCTCACTGAAGCCATGAACAAAAAATTCAAACTCACTAAGAATCCATGCGGCTATGCCATCACAAGTATGGTTGACCCGCGGTCAAATTAGCAACACAAATCTTGGCAAGAAAGATTATGCGAAAGTTTTGTGCAGATGAAGTGTCGGCACTAGTAGTAGCCTTAGTAGCCTAGTGTGCAGGGAGCGTACAGTTTAACTAGGCGTGCTACCTCTGTGGGGAGTTGCTCATGAACTGCAGAGAGGCACAGGATCACAGCAAAACATTACACTATGCCTGGTTGCTATTTTCCATAGGGCTGGTCGCGTGGGAGTTACCAGAGGATAGCCAGTTTCCTCCAATCACGCCCAACGTACCAAAAGCAGTGAAGTTCACTTTGCAATGGGCTATGAAGGACCCTCAAAGGGTCAAGGACATAAAGATATTTTGGATCTTGATGGAGATGAGCATCCATATGGCCATCAACCGCAAACCGTGGTTGTTGCCAACTGTGTTTGAGAGGCTCTAAGTGTATCTAGATTTCAAGGCCAGCTTCCACTGGGTCTCGATACACACGCAAAAGGTCCCTGAGTAGAAATGGTATGACCTGTCATACCTAGTCAAATACGACGCAATTATGGAGCTATTAGAAAATTATATATTATAGAGCAATGGAAAACATAAAATATTGCAGAAATATAAACACAGAAAATGCATAAAACAAGAGAGACACAGATATACGTGGTTCACCCAGTTTGGGCTACGTCCACCCCGAATAGCCAATCCTTCCTTTCCGTTATCCAGCAAAATGAAAAGACACAACCTACAACAGATCCATTGTAATATCCTCTGTTTTCTCTCACATTCTCACCTCTCTGTTTCTTGCTGAGAGAATACACATCTATTACACAGCCTCAAATACAATGCCCTCATACAAAGAGAGGGGTTTCCTTCTGTTGATGCCTCGAAAATCACTACAACAACATTGGGGGATAACCACCTGGTCCGGACCTTAAAGCAACTCCTTTTCCGTTTGGTGTGGTGGCTCCGACTGGTTTAACTAGGTCCAGTTACATTCTCCCTATTGCTATTGGTTTATAATGTATCTTTAACTACCAATAGACAGGGATATCAGATCACTTCTTCTTGCTGATCAGGCAAGAGAATGACCCTTAAGCTGATTTGGGTTCAGCCAAGCCACAACTAAAATTTTGCCTCTTTGAGGAGAGGACTTAAAAGAATGTAAAATTTACTCTAAATGCAAGCTTATTCTATGATGCCAACAAAAGAAACTAATCTAATTCCTAGCTTAATTAGGCAGATATAGATCTAACCCAACTAAGAGAAAGATAATTAAAGTATTGGGATTTAAATATGTCTTGTTTATAATGAATATCAAGTTAATGAAGTAGTTCAATTAACTAATATTATGGTTACCAAAACACATGCTATTGAGACCTTTTAACTGAAATAATAAACCAACAACACTTAGGAAATAGTTCACATAAATGAGATTTATTATCAAATCAGTAAATCCAATAATTAAACAATAATATGTGGAAATAGTTCACAAGACATTACCGTTCAATAAATCAGTTTTATAAGGCAGATTTCTGAGTAAATAGTTACTCAGAAATCAGATTGTAATTCATAAGAGCAGAGATACATAATAACAACATTGAGACAAATTACCCATATTGACAATAGTGCACAAAACATGAATAAATTGACACATTCTTGTTATCATAAAAATGAGACTGATATTTGAAATAGTAGTATTAAAAAATACCAATTTATTGCCTCCATTTCTCTGACCTTGGTCTCCAACAGTCCTTTACATTGCTTGAACTTCTGCCTTCAAAACTAGAGCCACAATAGTGCAAACTCTGCCCCTCACACATAATTCAAGATACAAAGGGAAAATCCTCAATAATCCCCAGATCTGAGATTTTCTCTCCTCTCTCCTACAACTCTAAATTCCTATTACAGTAGTACTTTTAGAAGTCTAGAATTTGCAGAGGAGAGCAGCCCCTATTCCATTCTGCAATCTGTTATTTATAATATTTGTGAAGGAATTTTGGAGAGGAGAGTTTGTTGAAGAGAAATCTGTTAAATTCAATTTTACTTGCTCAAAATTATGATCTTCAATTGCTGGAGCATCCTCATTGATTGAGATCCTTTTCTCCATATTTCTTCCACTGCTTTCCTGCAAAAAGAAATCAAAATAAATTAAAATTCAACAATAAAATCAACATGGCATTGCTGACATTTAAATCAAATCCAATCAAATTCTATTGAAATTAAAATATAAAGTTTTTCTTGATGCCTGGGATGGTTTAATTGGCCAGAGATATGATTAACCAATGGATCTGCAATTAGAAGAGGTTTTCGAAAAATAAAAATGAAAAAAATAACTCAGAAAATTGATTTTGTTTTCAAAATTCGGAGCTTGATCTTCTGCCTGATTTTTGACCCAATAAATGATTAAATCTGTTAGTGAAACCTCCTCCAAAATGTTGTCCTTGATTTTCTCTTTCCAATGAGCCGTCCTCGGCCTCATTTGGCCAAGTATAACTCAATCTATGAGCCTCCAAAGTTGATGGATCAATCTGGCATGGAATCTGCGAAATTCCTGTTGCTGAACTAAAATATTGTATAAAATATACAAATTAGTTCTCTAATTAATTCTTAAATTTAAAATTTGCTAATTATAAACTTAAAACTAATTATTAGTAAAACTATTTAATTAATTAATTATCTAACATTATAAGTTGACTATATAATTACAAAATTAATCTAATTACATTAATCTACATATATTTATTTATAAACTAATTATAAATTAATCCATTAATAGTTAATATAATAATGAAATTTTAATTTATTAAACTTTATATATTAATTAATTTAATAATTTAAAATTTATTTGTTAAATATTAAAATATTTGTTTTAATATTAATTAACTAATCCTACCACTCCCTCACTTTACTTACCTTTTTTCACTTTACCCATACGTATGATCAAAACTTGAAATAAATACCAAGCTTTTAATAAAACTTGAATTAATGCATCATGCCCATATGCCTTTTGGGCTTTTCTTAAAATTTTGGCGATCGGGGATATACCCTTCGGGGTTTTTTAAAATGTGTCAAGTCAAATTCCCCGATCCGATATCACATTGGGGCATGGTATGTATCGGGGGTTCTTTAAACTTGTTTAATGCAAAAGTTCCGATGCGATATAAATTTTTTATAATTTTTTTTATATATTAAATTTTTAATTTTAATTTATTAATTATATTAAATAGTAATTAATTTAAGATTTAATATTAAAAATCAATTTTTATTTTGGTTTTATTTTATGAGGATTATTTTATAAACTACAACCACTCTTAATAAAAGTAAAAATATAAAAATAAACTACAGCCACTTCGAAAATTTTGGGTTTTCGAGATAAATAATTTGATTTAGAAATTGGAGTAAATTTCTTAAATCTCGATACTTAATGATTTGGCAACATAACTAAAAATGAAAAATGTTAGTAAAAACTCGCTACGGGTTAATATTTAAAATGAATGCCTTATTGACCTAATTTATTTACAAAATGCAATATTGTACATTTTATGCATTTTTTAACCCAGGCTAGGTAAATGATGAGACTTCAAAGGAGTGCCATTTTCAAACCAGTTGACCAAATGAGGCGAAACAAGCGTCAATGGGAAGCCTATAAAAAATTGATTCTAACAAAGCAATCAAAACAAGAATACAAAGAAAATGAAGAATTAACAAAAGCGTAGGGCAATCAACTAAATGAAAATCCAAAAAGGTGTTTAGCCAAAATTTTAATAGAAAGGGTCCCCATTATTTGAAGTGAACACATCAATAATGGGGGGTTGTGTTTTTACCACAACAATGGCGACACACTGGAGAAGAACCAGTTATCTCTCTTTGATATGAATGAGATTTTCCTAAAATTAAAATAAAAAAATAATTAAAGAAGAGAAAATTATGTTTGAAATGCTTGACTAGGTTCATTAGTCTGAATAAAAGCAAGAATCATCTAACTGTAATTTTTCTTAAAATTCCTCATAAATTAAAATATTTCAAAACTCTATATCAGTCTTTAATTAGTTGTAGAGATAAAGCAGGGGTCACTTTACAACTTAGCTTTTAAAATATACTTCTTTGTCATAGGTAGAGCCACTGTTGCCAGCAAACATCTATAGTTTCGACAGGGTTACCTGTTAATCATAAATGATTCAGAATCTCATATGTTTAAGAATTATTGATCTAGAGATAAATCCATTTATATATGTTTATTTTCTTTGAATTTTTATTTTTATTTCTCTTAAAAGCCATTGTCCTGGTTTGGTGGCCAAATAGTTGACAATGCCATTCACTGGTTAAAATTGGACTGAACAAGCTGGCTCGCGATGAGACCCCTTGTCTTATAATTGTTTGCAATCATAAGCCATTACCTTGGTTTGTTTAGCAGTGTTGGTAATGTCAGCCTATTTTTCCCCTATGACCATGGTAAGCAGGCTCATGATGAGACCTCTTATCTTTTAAGTTTTAAATATATTTCTAGATTGTACTCTAGAAAAATAAGACTCTTTGGGACAGGGAGAATCATTGACTCCTTAAGAGTTAAGAATGACAATTCCAGAGTTAAAGATGCTTTGCTATAAAGTGTCTTTACTTGGTTAAAAATAATTTTTCTTGACTGATAATAGAACTCTGAAAGATCTTAATAAAATTTTGAAATCTCAAAATGGTTACAATCTGATGAAAAAGAAATTTTCAGATTTTATGATACTTTTCCAACTTCTCTTGATTGGTAATCTCTTCCTCAAGTATGTTTACCTTTATAATAAGAAAATCAAACTCTACTAAAAGATGTAAGAAAAAGCTAATAGGTGACTATTAACAATTTTTCTCCATGTATGCTGACCATTGTTAGGTAACAAGTAGGCCTTCCATATGAATAATGGCAAAGTCACCAAAATAAAAACTAAAAACTAAAAGAAAAGAAGTCTTATGCTGAAGTGAGAAAAGAAATCAGCAAACGAAATTAAAATGAAGAAATGTGAAAAATGAAAGAAAATACAAGTTTCAAAAGATAAACTCAAACAAGAATACTTATACCAATGTCTCAACAATATGAAAAAGAAAATAATTGTGTAATCATTTCTTCTTATGTTGAGTATTTAGAAAAATCATACCTTGCAGGGTTGTAAATGCTTTAGGTTTTTTGGATAGGAGCGACGATTAAAATTCAGCCACAATGAAAACTTTCTGTCTGATATTATTCTTCTTGTTTCAAAGCATCGTCTTGATCATTTTTTAATAACAGGAATGCTCAAAGAAACAAACTAAAGGTTCAGAAATTCCCTGGTGTAGCTATTTCGATGAAGACTATCGCTGCTTCTTGAAATTAAGCCAGAAGAAGTGTATGGACATTGAAAATATGATCTAGTGGAGGATTGGAAGCCTTTTATGAAGAGCTGCAAAACATATTTATATATCAGAAAAACAAAACTGAGAGTAAATTGACGAAATGGAAATTAATGAAAGTGGGTAAATGAATCTTACCGTTAGATAATTTCTTTTGATCTTACCTGAAAGGTATCATTTTCTCCAAAGCGGCTGACTTCTTATTTTAATTAATATTGAAAAACATAAAGAAGTCAAACTAACCGAAATCCTGTAACCCAAAATCATTATTTATTTTATTTAAACTAAAGCAAGCAGTAAAATGTAGAGATGGAATGCCTAGTGCTCAAGGGAGTTGAAATTAAAATAAATGCATCAAAAATGAGAATGAGAATTTGTAGTAATGACTGTTTCTCAAAATATTATAAGTTTCATATAAATTCCATGATTTTATAAATTGTCCAGAATCAAGACCAAATTCAAGATAATAAAATTTAAATATGAAGATAGAGAGGTCTTGAATTCCATTTTTTATTATGGAATTATATATATATAACTGAAATATATGAGAAATCAAAATGGTTTAAATATGCTGCAAATTGGTCATTAACTACTTTCTTACCATAGTGGTTACCCAAGCTCGCTTTTTAAAATAAAACATCACTGTATCGGATGATTCGCATCACATGTCTCTTCACCATGCTTGAATTTTAATTTGCAAGATTTCACTTTTGTTGCTATGCCATATATCGATTAAATGTTAATGGCTCAAAGGCATGCATTGGAAGCTATCGCATCGGAGATTGCAATGGAAAATTGCTGATAAGAACATGTGCAATGAAATGAAGTGATCGCATCATTAAAGAAATATTATATCAGGGATCAGAGACAATTATGTCACAAATTGCACATCACACACCGTATCTCGCGATTTGTATTTTGCACATTGCACATTGCGCATTACAAATTTGGAATAGTGATATGGCCGTAAAATAAAAATGTAAGGAAGCGATTGTGATATCGGCGATGTGATGGATGACGTAAATCAACGATCGACAATCTTAAGCACCCGATGTAACACAATATGATTGTTGCGATGCCGATATGCGACGAATGACGTGGCTAATCGGCGATCGCGATCGGAAATCTTAAGCACATGATATAACAATTTTCAATATGCCGATATGTGGACCCGATAATTTTATGATGAAAATTTGATAACATATCGGATCCGAGACATCGGTCCTTTTAAAGTTATGCTCTTACCATTATTGCGATTGAACGGACGCGATATTTTTTATGAATTTGATTTGAATTTCATATCGGGTCCAGAATTATGTGGTCATTGCAATATCAGTAAAGTCGTTTATCAGAGATCGCCGATTCACGATAATGGAAGTATACTTCAACTGCAAAGCTTCAATATGCGAAATGCGATATGGCATATGAGTAAGATAATACATCAAAGCTCTTTGATGAACAATTTGTTATCAAAAGAAATGTTAAGAACTACTTCCGATGAAATCTTATGATGTGAATGGTCTTATGATATTCCTTGAAATTTCAATTGGGTTTTCTAAGTGAATAAAAGCAAAGTTAAAGGCTATGCTTAAATTCTAATGAATAACAAATAAAATTTCCCTGAACCTGTTGCAATTTTGAAATGGGTTTACTGCTTTCTTTATGTTTTGAAAAGAAATAAAAACCTGCAAATAAAACAGAACACAAATCAAAAATAAACTAAGGAAAAGATGAGCTAATAACGGATGGGAATAAATTTGTAAATCCGTACCTAAAAGGAATTTCTCTGTAAATTTTACCTGATAAATTTTCAAATTCTTCTTTTGATTAAAATCATCTCATTATTTATTCTAAATCTAAGTGTGCAATCAGCCTAAATGAAATCAATCATTCATGTTCATAAAACAGAAAATTTACCAGAAATAAATATAAAAATAGACTCTCCTTTTGAATTGAAACAACAATTTATTATCTCTGTTTATTCTCAATAACTTGAGAAGAATCCGTATTGTTATAGTGACTGTTCAATAATGTCTTTAGTGAATGAATATGATGCGTATTGCAGCATCAAATAATGAACTAAAGATTAGAATGAGATAAAGCCACTAATTGTAGAAAAATATCAAAACGGATTTGAATGTGTGCACTCAGCAAAATTAACATCCTTAAGGTCAGCTTTGGAAAATTCCAAGGAAGATAATATGAACTTCATATGATTATCCTGAAAGGTTAGACTGACTAATAATGATTGAATTAAAATTAAGTTTATCATAGACAGTCATACATTTCATGGGATAATGGGATCATGAAGCTTTTATATCCTCAAATTCTTACCATATAAATTTTAAAAGAAAATCCTAGAAGGAAATCTCGAAATGAATAAAAGTGGCTTTGAGGTGATTGATGCCAAGTGCAACTTCAATTAAATTTAATCAAGACATTATTCAAAATAGGCAAAGTAGAGGTATTGTTGCAAGAAATTTAAAAGAAAGGAAAGCAAAAATTAAAACTTTCTGATAAGGAGAAAATGTTTCAGTGAACATGCATGAGAAGGTTGATTGCTTTGTTTTATTTATATCTACAAAACTGTTAAAAACAAATTAACTATACAAAACAAACTAACTAAATTAATCCTACTCCTATTCTAACCATATACATGGAAATGACTAGGTATAGTCATATTTCCAGTGTAACCATTCTCTCATTTTTATTCCCGCATATATGTACAGTTCAAATGTTAGTAATAAACATACAAATCTAACTAAACTGAGGAAAATAAATCTGAAATCAGAATGTACAGTTATTGTTAGCAACTTAATTAAAATCTCTTTCTCTTGAAATTTCCTTTCCAATTGAATACCAATTGGATCATAGAAGTCTAGATGGATTTCTATTAAGGATGGGGAAATGTTCAAAGGAAGAGATAACAAGCCAGATTGTGAAGATGAGCTTTTAAATTCAAAGGCCTGGAAAAAATCGTTAGTGTTATATGCAAATGTTAAATTATTAACAATATTCTTTGAAGGAAAAATTTCCAAATATTTTTCAAATGAGTCAATGAAAAATGAACGGAAATCTGTTAAATACAATTGAAAATTATTAATTGAATTAAAATGTTGGCCAGATTGTAAAAATATATCCTCTAGTTGAGATTGCCTTTGAGGAAATAGGAGCTTTTGATAAGAAATGAACATCAATTGATATTGACATGTTAACAACTTTTGATGTTCATAGTTATAATATGAAACTTCAATTTCCCAATAAAGCAATTCACCAATTGAGTGTTTGATAGTAAAGTGCTCAATATAGCAATATAAAGTGTTGAAATTCTGAAAAATAAAATCAAAAAATAAATCTAAATATAAACAAAATAAGTGTGAAAGAAAAACTAAAATGAAATCACTATTTGTACAACTAATGTTATGGCACAATTGGGATCGTTTTGAAATAATTTCTCTTTCACAAGGATTGGTTAGAATTATGAAATTTGGGTAATTTCGAATTCCCACTTGAAATAGAAAACGAATTATGATTATGAATAGGAATGGGAGTTTGATCCTGATATGAACCATAAATTGGAATGTTTACTTGAATGGTGAAATCATGAAGGTAATTTGTTGTTCTAAAATGAGGATTGGTTGGGATAATTTCTAAATTGAAGCGTTCCCCATTCTCAGATGTTATCCAAGATTTATCATGGGGATTCTCTTGAACAGAGTAGAAATCAACATCCTCAATTTCAAGGTAATTATCATAAATGACTTCACAATATTCTCTATGATTCTCTTCTATCTCATCCAATATATCCAAACAAGGCGGAACAAGAATTTCATGTTCATTAGTGGCAAAACAATGATCAATTATTGTTTCTTTGTCTTGATAAAAATTTATTGGTAATCCATTTAAATCATCCTCTTTAATTTCTGAAATATCATTAATACTAAGAGGGGAAAAAGTACCATCATTAAAAATATCAGGATAAAGGGAAAAATGTGAACCTGAAACAATGCATTTAAAACTTTCTCTGTTTGAGAACTCTTGTGCATTATGCTCATTGTAAATTTCAGATTCTAAATCATTCTTTTGCGTGCTCATGCTTTCTTGAAGAAGGCTACTTTGCTGCTGTGAATTCGGCATTTGTTCATCATGGAGAAATTCAGAAATTTGTACAACAGTTTGCATTTTATTTACTTTGATTGCTGCTTGTACTTGCTGATTTGCGATCTGATTTTCTGAATTGACCACAGAGTAATTTTCAGATTCCAAGGTAGCTTTTTCTCCAAAATTGTTGTTGTTGTCTTCTTGCATTTGATTAGAAATATCTTCTAAGCTTTGTGAAACCACTTCATCACAATTTATTTGCACATCCAAATTGGGATTGTCATTTATATTGGAAGGGGATGAAACAAAGCTTGAATTAATTTCATATGGATTGGGAATGGTTGGAAGAGAACAAATATATTCAAACCAATCTAATGATTCTTCTTCCGTAGGTTTACCTTCATCTTTAAATATTAAGCAATTCAAATGAAATTGAATATTAAAATCATTAACAGACTCATTTTCAAACCTTCGTAGATATTCAATTTCCTCACATACCTGTTCATAATCATAGCTGTCAAATTTACATATAAAAATTGTAACAAATTGATCCCAGCTGTGGATTGAAGCAACTGGAAGAGTTCTACACCAGCTTTTGGCTTTAGCCGCAAATGTGAGAGTAAAAATTATGCATAATATGCCTTCATCAATTCCTTGAAAATCATAATCTGAAACATTTTGAATAAATTGAAAGACATGATTAAAAGAAGAAGAATGTCCCTTACCATTGAACTTTACCTGAGACAAGAGTCTTACCACTTCGGGTGGAGTATTTGAAGATGCACGTCCATGGATACAACTCCAAATTGGAAGTTTAAGATCATCTACCTAATTAATAGCCCAGAATGACTAGAAATTACTATACTTTTACAAGGCAATTTTACATTTGTTTTTAGCTTCAAGGGCATTTCCCCCGAAACTCCTGCCGGGGTACCGCTGGCCCCCAGACCTCGCAGCCGGGGGGATTCCCCCCCCAGAACCCCGCAGGGGGTACAAGTCCCCCCTGCACCCCCCTCATGTGGAGGGGTGTACAAACTTCCTGGGCTATACATCTGTCTTAAATAAAGACCTCTGAATAATCATGCTCCACACTCAACAATCTCCCACTTGGAGAATGATTGTAGCAACTCCATCGCTACTTCATTTGTTGGACAATGACTCCTCTTTGGACCTGGTTGTTTCTCATCTTCATCGTCATCCTTGAAGACCAATTGAAACTGAGCATATTCTCAATTTCTCCCTGGTTACAACATTTGTTAGCATATTTGCAAGATTCTGGCTAGTGTGTATCTTTTCCAGCTTGAACTCTCTATCTTCCAAAACTGATTGTATGAAATGGTACTTGAGCTGTATGTGTTTAATCCTGGAATAAAATGCTAAGTTATTTGCAAGATGAATGGCACTTTTGTTATCACTGTATAACATGCCCATATCATGCTCCTTACCCAATTCCACCATAAACCTTTGTAACCAAATCATTTCTTTACTAGCCTCTGTAGCAGCAACATACTCTGTTTCTGTTGTTGAAAGTGCATCAACACTTTGGATTTTTGAAACCCAATTGATCGCTATTCCACCTACAGTAAATACATATCCTGTAGTGCTCCTCCTATTATCTCTGTCACCTACCATATCTGCATCAACAGATCCCTGTAGAGAAATGTTTGAACCACCAAAGCATAATGCTTGATTTGTGGTACCTTTCAAATATCTGAGAATCCATTTCACTACCATCCAATGTTCCTTTCCTGAATTGTTCATGTACCTGCTTACAACTCCCACTGCATGTGCAATATCATGCCTTGTGTAGACCATTGCATAATTAAGCTTCCAACCGTTGATGCATATGGAACTTTAGACATATAATCCATGTTTTCCTGGGTCTTTAGGCACATTTCCTTACTAAGTATGAAATGGCTAGCAAAAGGTGTACTAACTGGTTTTGCATTGTGCATATTAAATCTTTTCAACACCTTTTGTATGTACTCATTCTGAGACAATGTTAATTTGTGATTTTTCCATTCTCTAGTTATTCTCATACCAAGGATTTGTTTTGCAGCTCCCAAATCCTTCATTGCAAATGAATTTTCCAATTTTCTTTTGAGCACATTTATTTCCTACATGTTATACCCTGCAACAAGCATGTCATCTACATACAAAAACAATATAATATAGTTGCCACCATTTTTATTTTTCAGATAAACACAATGATCAAAATGACATCTAGTACAACCTTGTTCAAACATAAACTTGTCAAATTTTAGATACCACTGCCTTGGATCCTATTTTAAGCCATACAAGCTCTTCTTCAACTTGCACACTAGCTTCTCCTTCCCTTTTACCTCATATCCTTGTGGTTGTTGCATATATATCTCTTCCTCCAAATCCCCATGGAGGAAGGTTGTCTTTACATCTAACTTCTCAAGATGCAAAGCTTTAACTGCTACTAGACTTAAAATAGTTCTGATTGAAGTCATTTTAACAACAGGTGAAAATATTTACCTTTCTTTTGTGTAAACCCCTTCAGCACAAGTCTAGCTTTGTACCTTTGTTTTCCTCCATCTTCTTCCTTCAGCCTGTAAACCCATTTATTTTTCAATGTAGTTTTTCCTGTAAGCAACTTGACTAAGTCCCAAGCCTGGTTATGCATTAAGTAGTCCATCTCTTCTTTCATGGCTAATCTCCCACTTCTTCCTACTTTCAACCTACATTGCTTCTTCATAACATTCAAGTTCACCAGAATCAATCAACAATAAATAATATAATGAAGGAGAGTATCATTCAGGGGGTATACTTATCCTGGTAGATCTTCTAACACCACTTTCAGGTGTCTGGGGTACCTGTTGCTGTTGTGGTGGTTGTTGTTGTTGTGGTCGTTGATTATTATTATTTTCAGGCACCGTTACTTTTTCAGTGATTTCATCAAGAACTGTGTATTCCTTGTTTTCTTTTTCCTGTTTCTTTTCCTACAACTGATTCTTATATAAGACCTTTTCATTGAATATTACATCTCTACTCCTAATGATTTTATGATTTTTGTAATCATATAAGCGATAACCAAAATCATTAACGCCATATCCAATAAAGGTACATTTCTTTAACTTTGCCTCAAGCTTTGTTCTATTTTCTTTATTAATATCGACAAAGGCCTCACAACCAAAAGGCTTTAAAAGAGAGTAGTTTACCTTTTTACCTATCCATGCTTCCTCTGGAACACCACCATCCAAAAAACTTGAAGGCCCTTTGTTTATTAGATAAACAGCAGTATCTACAGCATCTGCCCAAAATTGTAAAGGCAATCCTACATGCAATCTCATGCACCTTGCACACTCCATGATTATTCTGTTCATCCTTTCTGACATATCATTTTCTTGTGGTGTTCTTGGAACTGTCTTCTCCCTGTGAATTCCATTCTCTAAATAGCACCTATCAAACTCTTTGCTGCAATATTCACCTCCATTGTCTGATCCGAGACACTTCAATTTCTTTCTTGCCTCAATCTCAGCCAAAGATTTCCATTTCTTGAAAGTATCAAATACATCAGATTTGTTCTTAATATAATAAATCCAAGTTTTTCTAGTTGCATCATCAATAAAAGTAACATAAAAATGAGAGCCACCGAGAGATGATACCTAAGCGTTTCCCCATACATCTGTATGCACAAGCTCTAATTTTTCACTCTTCTTTTATTTCCCAACTCTGAGAAATCTGACTCTCTTCTATTTTCCATAAATGAAATTCTCACAAAAGTACAAATCAATATTCTTCAAACCCGACAATAAATTCCTTGAGCGAAGAATCTTCATCCCCTTTTCACTCATGTGTCCGAGCCTATGATGCCATAATGTTGCATCTGCTCCTTTGGAAGTTAAAGAATTAACAGAGTTAGAAATACCATTACATAAATACAATGTACCAACCTTTTCGTCTTTTGCTATTATCAGGGCTCCTTTGGTGACCTTCCAAGCTTTATCTGTGAAAGTTGTCACACAATCTTCACCACCTAACTACCCTGTTGAAATCAAATTTTTCTTCAGATCTAGAACATGTCTTACCTCCTTTAGTAGCCATTGGTTTCCATTTTGCTGTTTTACAAGAACCTTACCCATTCCAACAATTTACAGGGTTTATCATCACCCAAACGGACTTGTCCAAAATCTCCTTGAACATAGTCATGAAAATATTTCTTATCAGGTGTGGCATGGAATGAGGCCCCTAAATCTAACACCCAGGAATTAGTAATATTTTCGAAAGAAAGAATCAAAGCATCTTGTAACACCTCGCCTGTCACATTTGCTTCATTATTGTTTTCTTTTTGTGCATCTCCTTCTTTTCCCTTCCAAGATCTACAGTCCTTCTTTAGGTGTCCTTTCTTTCTGCATTTCTAGCACATTATCCCCGACCTAGACTTAGATCTTCCTTTCATTGATTTACTGTGATATCCTGAGCTCTTTCCCCTTTCCATTTTTCTTCCCCTAGAATCTACACTCAAAGCATTACCCCATGTCTCACTGCAGCTTTTCTGTCTCATTTCCTCACTAAGGATAGCACTGACAACATCATCGAACTTTAAAATACTAGATCCAGAAACAGAGTTACTAATGGCCATTACTAAACCATTCCAACTTTCTGGAAATGAGCACAAGAATAACAGAGCTCTAACTTCATCATCAAAGTTTACCCCTACAGAATGTAACTTACTTGTAACAGTATTAAAATCATTTAAATGGTTTGTAACAGATCCACCTTCCGACATCTTCATATTCAATAATTGTTTCATAAGCAATACCTTGTTTGAGGCCGAGGGTTTTTCATATAGTTTCTCCAATGCCTTAATCAAACCCTCTATCGTTGTTTCCTTCGAAATGTTGAAGGTAACCGATGCTGCAAGGCACAACTGTACTATTCCGAGTGCCTTTCTATCGAGAAGGTTCCATTCTTCATCTGTCATACCCGTCGGCATCTTTGTTTTTCCACCCAATGGTAGGTACAGATCTTTCTAATACAAATAATCTTCCATCTGCATCTTCCACAGTGAGAAGTTTTGGCAGTTAAATTTCTTGACCCTAAACTTACCATCTTCCACCATTGCTCCCACTCAAACAAGGAACCCTTCTTTCCTTCAAGTTTAACAGCCAAATAGACCTTTGTCTCTGGTACCAGTTGTTAGAAAATTATATATTACAGAGCAATGGAACACAGAAAATATTGCAGAAATATAAACACAGAAAACACATAAAACAAGAGAGACGCAGATATACGTGGTTCACCCAATTTGGGCTATGTCCACCCCGAACAGCTAGTCCTTCCTTTCTATTATCCAGCAAAATGAAGAGACACAACCTACAGCAGATCCACTATAATATCCTCTGTTTTCTCTCACAGTCTCACCTCTCCGTTTCTCGCTTAGAGAATACACATCTATTACACAGCCTCAAATACAATGCCCTCATACAAAGAGAGGGGTTTCCTTTTAGGGTAAAAAACCCTAAACTAAACATAAGTTCTACTATCAGATCATCCACCTAATGAACGACCCAGATTGACTAGAAATTACTATACTTTTACAAGGCAATTTTACATCTGTTTTTAGCTTCAAGGGCGCTGCCCATGAAACCCTCGTCGGGGGACCACTGGCCCACTGGACCCCCTAGCCAGGGGGGATCGCGCCCCCACAAACACCCATGGGGGGCACAAGTCCCCCCCTCACACCCCCATGTGGAGGGGTGTACAAACTTCCTGGGGTATACATCCAGCTGAAACAAAGACCTCTGAGAAATCATGCTCCACACCCAACAAGAGGTCCTCGACTGCTAGCCAGTAGATTGGTGAACTGCCTCGGACTTGATAGCTAGGTCTTGCAAGACCGTAGCGCAATGAAAAAAGGAAGAGGAAAAGCTAAGGATGGAGCAGTTGGCCACAAAGAGAAAAAAGGAGGCTGAGAACAAGGCCAAGGTAGAGCATGCCACCACGAAGCAGGCAAGAGGACAGATGGAAGAAGAGGAGTGTGGTTCTGATAGGAGTCAGAATTCGCCTTCTCCAAAGACAGAGGATGAGGACCAGCAATTGGACTAGGGAGGAGCGAACCTAGAAACTACTCTATTCCATGTTAAGCACAACAGATATCTACAGAAGGTAAGGTCACGCAAGAAGTCTAAGTCTAGGAAGACTTCTCTCGATCTAATCACCTTAATAGAAGGTGATTTAAATGATATTGGTGATATGGTCAGATATGCCACCTTGGAACTACCGCAGCAGTTTGAGCTACAACAGAAGTATGCCTTGGGGGCCATTCGGATGGGTCTGCATGAGCTGAAGATCCAAGTGTCATAAGTCTAGAATAGTGTGGGACGAAGCATCGTGACGTCAACTAGTTTGGTGCCCGGAAAATTGGAAGCAGCGGGGATGGTGCACACACTACATCCATGGGAAATAATGCTACTGGAGGGCACGCTAACCACAGAGACAGAAGCTAACATGCCCACTATCAGTGCCCTCAAAGGATTTGGGCTCAATTTGGTCGCGCTTCCTAGTGAGGCGCTTCACAATTTGCAAGATGGCATGATCGCAGAACTTTGGGCCCATGAACAACGTGCATTAAAGGTAATTAGTGGGAAGAAATTCAAAAACACTCATATGACGGTAAAAAGAGATTACAATGCTAACCTTGTCAAAGCCATCATAGAAAAGAATGAGTGCATGACCAAGCTGGTGGCGAAGGCATGCAGGTTTGTCCCAGAGCTGGCCAATCCCGATGATGAGCCAGTAGATGTATGGATTTGGAATCTTGCTACTCGAGTGCGCAACACCAGAAAAGAGTTGGTGAAGGTTCAATTTGACCTGAAACTCAATATTGTAGAACTGCAGTTGAAGGCCCAACCTTCAACCCTGCCAGATGTCATAAAGAAGCACAAGATAGATGTGGAAGACATTGTGGCAGCAATGAACATTGTCGTAACAAAGTGTACCATGCTCATCGAGTAAGCACTTGACGTGGTTACCAATTTTTAGGAGGATCCCACCTTGCAAAGGTTGGAAACAAAGATACCGTCAGATAGTGTAGGGCCAGTGATGGATCAGTTGGTTGAGGAGATGACGCAGATGGCAACACTGTGCGATGTTGAAGTTGCAGTAGTCCAAGTAGAGCTAGGAGGTCTTTGCGCCAAGATCTCCACACTAGCCAAGTGACTCAAGGGTGAGTCACCATGTTTGTATTGGGGGCCTGTTGGGAACGAGTCCTCTGGGGTCAAGTTTAGGGTTAAAAGCCCAAGTTTTGGGGTAGAATGCCCAAATTTTGTATAAATAAATGTAAATTCTCTGCATTTTGTGATCACAGAGTGCAAAGATATCAAGAGTCCAAAATGGTTTCTGCCCTTAGTTTAGATAGGTTCTGTTGGCTTGATGAGTTTCGCCCTTGGTCCGCAGACCATGAGATTATATGAAAAGAAGGTATTAGAGGTGTTTAAGATTCAGTTTAGTAGACTTTATAAAGAGAGAGTCATTGATGAGTCTGTAAGGATCTAAGAGTGAGAGTCTTAATGTAGGAAGGAGGATCTACAACTGAGTATGCAGAGGCCTGGGGTAGAAGTTTACAGCTGAGTGTGCGGACCCCTACAGCTGTGTGCGTAGGCTAGTGAAAGTCTGTACTAAAAATCAGGATCATCAATAAAGAAGAGTATTATGAAATTGTTGTGTATTTTACTTCTATCATTTCATGTGATTATGTTATGTCAAGCACTCGTTTATGTTTTATTGCTAAATTGATGTGTGGATCTATATGTTTTCCTCTGCTATATGGATGCAAATAGAGATATATGTTTATGCAAAGATAATCTAAATTGCATGATAGAATTGGAAAACAACTAAGATAATTCGGAGAGCTATACAACAAAGTAGTTACAGAGGCGCATAAGTGCCAAGATCATCTGTTAGGGTTATGCAAAGGACAATCGCAGACCTTTGTGAAGGTTTTGAAAGACTAATAGAGAAGTACATAGATAATCCCTAAAGGCTTATTGATCTGTGCGAAAGCAGAGTTAAGATATAAAACCAACATCACAACCATCTCAGGCTGCATAAAATTGGTTCCTGCATCCCCCCATACTTCTTCCGGTGACACTTCAGTCCATGCTCCACGGATTGATGCTGAAAGGGTGAGTAGTGTAGGGATTTTCTTGGCTGACTAACATTGAACCTGGGTTAGGGCCCATCAAGCCAACAAGAGGGAATGGTCTGTCTTTGTTTCTTTGTTTAACTCTCTATAATCAACATAAATCCTTCACTTTCCATTTTTCTTTGGAACTAGCACCAAAGGAGATACCCACTTACTGTCCCAGATAGGGTAGATGAATCCTACATCCAACAACTTTTGTAACTCTTCTTTGACTATATCCTTGAGAGTTGGATTCATTCTCCTTTGGGGTTGTCGAACTGGTTTTCAACCTTCTTTGATACAAATGTGGTGAGTACACACTGAGGGGTGCACTCCCTTCATCTCTTTGTAATTCCAAGCAAAGGCATCAAAATGCTCTCCTAGCATATTACATAACTCTTCTTCTTGGTGTACAAAAAGAGAGGGGTTTATTTTCAGTGTTCTTTCAGGGCCGAATTCTATTGTCTTGACATGATTAGAATCAGCTAATCATAGATCAATCTAATGGTTCACTATTTCCTCCAGAGCCAAGGTGTTGGGAGTTGGATTTTGGGGGATGTGTTCAATCAAATCATCTTCATCAGGATGTCCTCCTCCCATGGTATTTTCTGGCATATAGATTTGGGTGGAGTAGACTACATCTCATTCCTCCTCTTCTAGTCATAGAGGTAAGTCATGTTCTAGAGATGGCTAAGTAGGAGGGTACAAGAATAATTGCTTGGATAAATGCCCCTTTTTGATAGTCATGTTTCCAGCTCTGCAGTTGATGTAGGCATCGACAGTGGCTAACCAAGGTCTCTGAAGTATGAGATGATAACCATTAAATTTGGTCTTAGGTTGGAGAACTAAGCAGTCTGTAGGGTACTCCGAAGAGTCAGTGGAGACAATCACATCCTCAACAATCCCGTCAGGGGCTACTGTGGATTGGTCTGCAAGTTGCAATATTGTCGTGGTCTTTCTTAATCCTGGAGATTCAACTTGAGCATGGTGTTTTTAGTCATTACATTAATGGCAGCCCCAATATCAATCAAGGTATGTGGGACAATGGAGCCATTGATGTGTACATCTACTACAAGGCTTCTAGGGTCTAAATACTTTGGGAAAATTACCTGTCCCAACATTAAGTCGGATAGTTGTCCAATGACATTAATGGTAGGGGTTTCTCTTTTTAGCCTCCCTAGATGTCTGAAACACTTCTGTTTAGTCAGTTTGTTGTAAATAGGTACATCCTTAATAGTTTGGATAAGTGGGATTTTTACACATAGATTTTTCAATTCACCCAGAAGTTCATTTTCTTCTGGGGTAGGCTGGACTAGATGAGTTAATCTTTTAGTAAAGGGTGGTGGATTCACTCTAGGCATACTTCCTCTCTTTGTTCCTCACTCTCCTTGGGTGGAGATGGAGGTTGATTATCTCGGAGCACTCTCCCAGACTAAGGTTGATTTCTTGAATTTCCACAACATAAGTAGGGTAGGATGTCTCTCCACTATAGACCTGTTGTGCCTATCTATTATTCAAGTTTGGGCTTGGTTGGGCAGGCATCTAAGGTTGGTTAGGTGGATCAAGGTGTAAAAATTGTCGTTGAGTAGGAGGTGAATGCAATAAAGCTAGAGCATTGCTGTATGGGAGCCTCCAACCTTGGGGTGGTGCATTCCACTGATGTTATGGAGGTGTATATAGATGAAATGGCTGGTTGGTCGACTGGGAATGGTACTGAGGTGAAAAATACCAAGGAGAAGGTGTAGACCAGGAGGTATGAGCATGGGTGCACCAAGATGGAATGGATGTGTTTTGGTTAGGGTTGTAATATGCATAGGATGACCCTTGCATTCCCTGTTGGTATGGTCAAGGCCCATGAGGCCTCCTTTGATTTATGTAGTAGAGTTGTTCCGCCGCCCCTTTAGTTCCCTAATATATAGCTTTTAGTCCAAGTAGAGAAGGGCACTTTTCTGTGGAGTGTTTTTCTTCATAGAACGAGCAAATTTCTATAAGGTTTAATGGACATTCATTCCTAGGGTGCCTCCTTGTGCATATAGGGTAGAATATGGCTAATTCTCTCTCTAATTCCTCCTACTTACTCTTTATTTTCATATTGTCCATATCTAGGGAAAGGTTTTGCATCATTTCACTCTTAAAATCTTCCAACATGTTTCCAATTTCACTCTTTATAGATGTGTTGGACAAGGATGAGTTGGCCACTGTTTGACTAACCATACCATTTTTCTTAGCTACCCTAGAATGGTTCTTAAAAATGGCCTTGATATCTTCATAGGGTAGCTGGTAGATGTCCCCTCCTGATAGTAGGTTTAGGGTATCCAGAAGATTTTTCCTGATCCCCCTGAGTAGGACTAGCTTAAGTGACTCAGGATCAAGTGTGCACCTAGCCATTTTATAGGTGAGCTAAAATATTTCCTCATAATCTTCTAAGGACTCATTATGCCCCAAGGTCATTATAAAAACTTCCTCTTTGGTGTCTTGGGACCTACATTAGTCCCTATACTTGTTGTTGAAATCTTGTTGCATTTGAGCCCAGGTGGTGATACTATCCCCAGGTAAACCCATGAACCAGCGTAGAGCTACATCCTTAAGAGTGGATGGGAAAAGTTTCAACTTCTAATTTTTAGTGTGTAATCATATGTTCTGCATATGACATCAAATTCAAACAAGGAACTATATGGATCTTCTAAGGTCAGGCCATGGAAGTGAGGAAGAGCAAAGGGGATTATGTTTTTCATCTTGGCACCCTCATTTGCTTCTATGATGGTAAAAGCACCCTCAATTCTTTCTCTATCTCCCCTTTCATTTCTATTTCCATCCATTATGTCAGTTGGAATGGGTTGTTCTTCTTCCCCTATAGGCTCTTCAAAAATATTTGGCTGCTCGCCTAAGGGGTCCTCTAATTCACAGCCACCGAAGAAGAGGGATGGTTAGCTGTTTGAGGTGGTGGGGGTATTTGGTAGAAATTTTCCTAAGTTAAACCTATTCCTACCATGCATGAAAGAAGTTTTTTGTTTTGTTTTTTTCAAGCTTTATGACCAATTGCATAATAGAAAAGACAAACTGAATTGAAACTAGTTGCTGAATGAAATCACTTGCAAAATGGAAAGGAAAGCAAACCAACTTACAACTATCTTGGCAAAATGAAACTAATAACATAATGAAAGAGATAAGAAATAGAAGAAAGAAATAAAAAATCACATCTACTCAAACACCTCCCCGGAAATGGTGCCAAAAGGTGATAAGCACCAGTATTGCAACAAGAATGTTGCAACTCTTGGGGTTACCAACTTTACTTCATCAACCTAGGGTTCGTACAAACTTGGAAGTGGCAGTGTTGTATACACAAATAGATTGAATGGGTCCACTCTTTTGTCATTGTTGGGCTATGTAATAGACCACTAGGGTTTCTCAAACCATCCTTCTATTGATTTAGAAGAAGTTTGATTACCAATTGAGAAAGGAGAATTTTACCCTAATTGAGAGAATTGAAATGCTACCTACTACAGTAAAGAAAGACTGAAATAGATGCTTAAAACATACAACTCATCTAGCTATTTGTTGAGATACCTTTATTTAGAAGAATTCTAAGCTAACACATGTGAAATCCTAACTAACCTAAGCATGAAATCTAATATTCTCAAACACTTAACTATTGTGCACATGAATAAGCATAACAACCTTTTTCTTTTTGTCTTTTTTTTTAAAACATGAATGCTAATCCTTCTTGATTGTATGGCAGGTGGGTTAGGTGTGGAGAGAGATGGTTGTGATGGGTCATATGGTTTGGGAGGCAAGCAGGGGTCTTCTCCTAGCTTTCGTGATGCATTTCTCACAAATTAGGCTCAAAACAAGCCACTACAGTTCGTTCTACAGGATGTCCTAATTCACCTAAAGATCCATTATTTTTCTACAGGAACAGGCCAAAAGTATAAGGAGTGATTTGGATGATGGTATCGAGCTTAGGGAAGGTGAGTGATGGAAGGAATAAGGCAATGAAGTTGTTAGGACTCTCTCATAACTCAAACCAAAGTTGTATGATGGTTGGATTTGCTCAACAAGCATAGCAAGTTGTCCTTGTGAAATGATAACTTAGATTATGGACTTAGTGGCTTTTGGCAATCATGGATGGGTAAGTCTAGGCTAAGGCTATTGATAAAAATTCTTCCTGTACTATTAAAATCCTGCAATATACATATCATTGTTGGCATTTACCCATAAATCATGTCAAAACAAGAAATGTTTCCAACAACATAGGAAAGCAGAATTTTATCATTTATTTGCCTTGTTTATGCATGGAAATACTTGAAGCCTATTAGAAAGCACCATTAAATCTAAGACAAAGCTTAAGATATCATAAATGATGACTGCAACCTATCTCTAAAACTAAAAGATGCTGACCTAATTAGCAGAAAAACTCTAAATTTCATAAGAACCAGAAGTCTGTCTTTTTCGGCTGAATGAGGGTTTTTCCTCAAACCATGGTCCCTGAAGGGAGGAATGAGGCAAGATCCACCTGTTATCAGTGTTTTTGGTATTTCTTTATCTATCTAAATCTATTGTTAAATATAGGCACAAATGGAGGCAAATTAGTCACATTCACCAATACTTGCAATGTAACAATGCCAAAATCAATTCAACAAGTAATCTATGAAATAAACTAAGCATAAAAGTATGGTAAGAGGAACCTCTACTACTAGAATTGGGCCCTAACCCAAGAGCTTCAGACATCTGAGTCAAATCAATGTTGGATCAAGGGAATGCTCATTTTCATTAACATATCAAAAAATACATAACAATGTTTTATCACAATCCTTCAACTCGAAAGTGCTTAGTTATGAATCCTAACAAGTCTCTAGGAGACCTTATTTATACAACTAAAGCTGCCAAAAAACTCCTTAAATCTAGGGAGGCTTGGCTCCCAATATCTAGATAAATTGGTTCTTAACTATCACTAGCTCGGCTGCTAATGATCCTCATGACTTGGCTACCTACAACTCCGAGCTGGTGTAATTTGATTGAGGGATCTTCGAATGAGTGAGGATTTATGAGGAAGATCCATCTCCTATAATTTCTCCTTCTTGTCTCATTCAAGTTCCTACACCTTAATTAGCCATAATTTGCTCCCAAAAACCTGCAATCAATGCACATTAGACCACTAGACATAACATCTTATGTTTACTCATCTCATTATGCAAAATATAATTGAAACATGTAAAGAATTACGAGAAGAGTTGATTTTAGTAAGCTTGGAGGTGTATTAAGGTCCATATATTTTACCCAATGATAAGCTTCATGAGTAGTGTTACACAGTAATTTGTCACCATTGGTCACCGTCCCTGTTACCCCTGTTTTCGTACATTGGAGGATACATTCCGGGACCTGTGAGCAGTGACATAGCCTAAAAAAACTTGCATTATGTTCCCCTGAGTATGTACTTCATGTTCCCTGAAGACACCTTCTGCAAATTATCCCTGAAAAGTGCCCTTTTTCCATTGGCGCAGGTACACAGTGTCTTATCCGCGCCAATCACTGAGATCCTCAAAATGGGGCGCGCCCATTGGCGCTCTGTCTTAGAACAACACTCGCGCCAACTAAGTTTGGTAATGATTTTTGGCAAACGCACACCCATATGTTTTTTCCTTTCAGATCATGAAGTCTTTTGAGGGGAAAAATCCATCTGATAGAGGTCGAGAGTCATCATCTATCCTTGACATCTATCCTCAGTAGCTTTTCGCAGATAATGTCGATCCACAATGGGCGTCCTGGTGCATTGAATCTTCCTCCCTTCTCCATTTATAAAATTCTGTCCTCATGCATTAGACAAAGGAGTTTTGGAGTAATGCTAGTTGTGATTATGCTTGTCTGGAGTGATAGTAAGAGTCTTGAAGCATAGGGAGGTTATGCTGCCGGAATCCTGAGAGAGAGAAGGTCTATTGCAAGGCATACATAGCTGCTCGCCCAGCCAGAGAATAGGTTCAACGTCAGAACTTTGGTTGTATCTTTCTCTGCCTATTATTCATTAATAGATGACTATTGTTATGGTTCCATTCTCATTTGTCTCATGATGGTTAATGTGAATTACATCCTTTTCTGACTGATGTATAGTTGCTTTTACTATATTTCACGCTTGTGTTTGTTCTCTCTTTGCATGTGCAGGTGTCCATCCGCGAGGATAGTGGAGGATCGTGACCGACCAGAGTGAAGGAGTGAGAGCGACATCTCTTCATCGAACAAATAGCGCTGGAATCCAAGTAGGTGTCCATTACCCACTTTGTAATTGCAATTAGGAACTTGCAGAGTAGCATTGATTGATTGTTGTTAGACCCGTTCTGTGCTAGTGGGATCGCCTCTGTCCGCAGAGGGGATTTACCTGTTAAACAAGGACTCCCACACAAAATTGTGTGAGTTCTAGTTGGGACTTCATACTGGGGTGATCCCCTGAATGTTGGCGGGTCCAGCATCGTTAATGGACCCTTAGCTTCAGATTTTTCATAATTTGGAGGAGATCTAGGTCTAGGAAAATTTTCTTGAAATCTAGATACTTCCTTATTGATAACTCCTAATTGAGTTATGATTTCTTTTAATTTCTCCTCTTGGCCACTCTGATGGGCATACATAGTATCATATGTCTGGTGTATCATTCTGACATGATTTTTTACTTCAAGAATGTCTTTGGCTAAATCATCTAAGTTTTGAGCCAAACATACGGACTGATAATTATTGTAATTGAGCAATTTTACTAGCTCATAAGGTTCAGCTTCTGAAGATGATCGATAATGCAAAAGTGAAGGTCACTTTGAACAAAACCATTTTTTAATTTTGGAGTAGTATTTGTTGGCTCCAAACTTCTCTCAGGAAGTGTGATTCTATTTCCAGGTTTTTCTCTGGGAAGACTGTACATTTTTATGTCAGATGTGGGAATCATGACACAATTAGGACAATCAGAATGTTGACCATGGTGTGACTGAGAACTGGATGGAGTATCAATAGTCTGATATTTATTTTTGGGATTGTTTGTGTTATTTTGATAACACACCCAAGACTGAGAAGTGATAGTTTTATGCATTTGTACATGACTACCAAAAATAGTAGTAGGTATAGTAGAAATTGACAATCTCGGAGGAATAGGATTTTTGTCAAGTCGTGCTGATAAACTTTGATTTAATGGGTTTGAAGTCTGGAATCTGAGACTAGTTCTCCCATCTCCTGTGGCTACCACTCTCAACTAGTGGGATGTGTTAGCTAACTAGGGATACTTTTGGGAGAGAGGCTGGTATGAACTTGACCATTCTTCAGGGAGAGTTAGCTAGCTAAATCCAATCTGGAGTGGAGTTGCCTTGACAGGGCTGACTATAACTTCTTCTTTGGGTGCTCATTTGTGTAGTTTGGAATTTATGGGGGGCATGATGGATTTGACAAAATGGATACAGACTGTGGTATGAAGCTAAGCTATCTGGGTATTGGGAGCAAAGTTAAACCCATGGAATTGAATAAAGGCTTGCAGGAATTCATTAGTGTAAGGGTCTGTCAATGAGACCTGATAGCGAGGAATTATTGTTGACTATGCAGGACCATTATTTAAAGGACTTTGGAAGCCTCCTATTAATGCATCATTAAAATCATTAGCTCTAGAATCAAGGACACAGTTAAGCATGCAGTATTTAGTCCAGGTTGCACTAGAGGATTGATTCTGAACTGTATAAGCCCAATATGAATGTATTTAAATCCGTTTTCAATACCCCATTCTACATCTTCCTTATGGATCAAAGGAACTTGGTAGACTTGTTGAGACAAGGAAATAGGAATATTCACAAAGGAAAATTGGAAGAGACTAGAAGCTCTAAATTTAAACACATGCGTACTATATATCTTATCCACATCAATATGTGAGAGAGTCCAGTTTGGCTGAGGATCAGATTATTGAGTGATAACTCGCATATTATACAATACATCCTTATTTTCCCTTTTTAATAACCAAGACAACCAAGACCATTTTTTCTCATGTGCTTCTTTATGTGATTCAGAAAACAGATAATTTTTCCTAGTATCCATATTATCCAAAGAGAGAAATTAAGAGACACATGAAAAGTCACAAGAATACTTTGCAATTCGTGGTCTAACGCCTTCATGCCCAAAACACGACCTCGACTGGTCTTCAGCAATGACTTATCACAATGTACGACCTTTAGATTTCGCCTACAACAGGTAACCCTTTCTACCTCTACCTTGGTTTGGCTTTGATACCACTTTTGATAATCAAGAGCTCCATTAATAACTTTGAATTCTATGGACACAATTTTTCCCCGTAATTCAACTTGTAGGGAGTTCAAAATCCCACAAGGTTTGTATGTTCTCCTGTCAAAGGCTTCCAATATGGTAGGTCATTGACTCAATTGAGGAGAACCAATCGCCTTCCAGCAAGACACATACATAATACAAGTCGAGGCTCTGTCATCCATGATAGAATGATGAATATTCTTACCATGGACAATGACTTGGGTTATAAAAGCTAATTGAGCTAGAAGTCGAGGGGTATAGTTTTCATGGGAGAAAACAACAAGGTTGGAATCGATGGATCCACACATCCAATAGCTGAAAGTAAAGCCTTATTTTGGGCAGGGAAATTTTGCAATGCCTCAAGAGTCGACATAGCCTATGGAAACTGAGCCAGTTCTTCCACTATGTTATGATTATGAGCGTCTCTTGCACGAGGGTAGAAACTTGACTTATGAATAACACCCTTTGTAGGTTTAATAATCAATTCAATGGGAATCGACGGTGGAGTAGGATCTTACGAGGATGGTGTCGAATCGGAAAGTTGATCAATAGCCTGACTGTATGGTGGATCCACATTACCATAATCCTTGTTTCAAGTAGCTACCAAAACATCAAATCTCAGCTTTGAAGAGGAAAGCATAAAAATCGTGTTAGAGGAAGAGGGGTCCCGAGCAACCATATGATTCTATTGATTAGGAAACAGGTCGGTCAACACTGCAAGAGAAGTCGAGGACTTAAAAAATTGATCCACTTGGGCACAGTGAGGACAGTCACATGTAAAGTGCTCCTTGTTGCAAATCAAGTAAGGATATCGAGGCTTTCGTTCTCATCAAAAGACTGATTTGTTTGTTTATTGTGTGGAGAGGGATATTTCATTTTCTTACCTTTTCCTTTCTTCTTGCTTCCAGGTTGTTGTTGAGACTTGCCTTTATCAGATGAAACAACATTTATCTCAGAATCAGAAGCTGCAGGAGGATGGGATTGAGGGTTTTGAGCAGATGCGGGTGGAGCAATACCAAATGGTTTAATCACCATGTGCAAGCTAGTAGAACCAGTAATTCCATCAGAAGCACGAGATTTTTTATCAGGCATAAGAGGAATAATATTCGAAGGTATCAGAGCATTTGGTATATTATCATAGAGCGTGTCAGATTGGGTATAAACTAGATCCAAATATTGCGCATGAGTAATTACTTTCTCTTCAGTCACGACTCCACCTTTGGTTACATCTTATGTTATGGGTGCCAACTTAGATTTGGTAAACCATTCTGCAAGCAATTGATCGGGAACATAAGTTTTGACCAACCGGCAACAACGCCTCCACTCATGAATGTGATCTAAAATGTGAGTGGAATCATATTGTTTGAAGTTGGTTCACAATTTCGTTCTAGTTTCGCATCTGATGGGAAATTAGAAATGCGTGAGGAAGGTTGTAGCTAAGGTTATGAAATCGTGGAATGAAGCTCTAGGTAACTCGATATACCCTTTAGCAGTAGTACCCGTAAGCATTCTTTGGAAAAGACGATGTTTAATAGAATCATCATTAAGGGAATTTGATGAACACCATACATGATACATCATGACATGCATTGACGAGTCTTCTCTTGGATTCCCATTGAATTTAGGGATATCGATAGGAAATGTATGTAGGAAGAATCGACCACCAAGGTGAATGAGTGATGGGGTCATTGGTGAGCTAAGTCAGATCTAGCAACTCGAGAGTGGCCACAAAAGGCAACTGTCGATTAAAATTTGACGGAGGATGACCTAGATATGAAGGAATAGCTTGGGCAACAAGCACTTACATTCCTGGATAAGGAGGGTTTTGGTAATCATGAACCTGGGTACCAGAATAAGGAGGATTTTGATAGCCAAAATACAAGTGACCTTGTTGACAGCCCCAGGGTAATCATGAATTTGTTGGACTTGAAAAGGCACATGAGGAATACCCTCATAAGGTATATATTGTTTCCCGATGGGAGTTTTCATTGTCCCATGATAAAGAGGGTTCGATTGAGACTGTACCATGCCATACACAGTCTGTCGTACTGGAATTTGAGGAATACCTTGTGAAAGCGATTGATATTGCAAAGGAACTTATAAAGGATGAGTAAGTGGGACCTCAGACTTACCAGATATTGAAGGAACCAATTGATATGTAATCGCAACCTATACAGGTTGAACTACATGAATTTGAGCTAGTTGAGGTATAGATTGAGGAATAGGAACTTGAGATGAAGATTACACAGGTTAGGAACCAAAAAATTAACCCAACATCGAATCAGGTTGAATGGGAAAAGTAGGCTACCAAACACTATTAGTCATCCCAGGATAAGGAGGACCATAATAAGGTTGGTTACCAATTTGAGGTATACTAACAACAGGTTCCCCTCCTGATAAAAGGGGGAGGGGATGATGGAGGCAACTTCCCCCCATTCAAAGGATACCTAACATAAGGATAGTTAGATTGTTGAAGAGGACCATGCCCACTAACATAAGGGCCAGCCTGTTGTTCAACTGTGAGTTTAGGAGGAGGAGAAGGATCAGGATGAGAAGCACTCATAAGTGTAGCACCAAATGGAATTCTCGAAGAGGAAGAAATGGGGGATGTACATAAACTAGAAGATGCACCAGAGAAGGTACTAGATAAGGACTGAAACCTAGTGGGACAGACGAACCACCATATAAATGTGCCTCTGGTGATGTCGAAAACATAGATTTGGAAGTGAAATTTGATGTCTCAAACATTGTGGTAGATGCAAGCTGGGAAGCCATATCGTCAATAATTCCAGTGTAGATTGTCGTGTGAAATTCGCAGGTGAGTCAAAAGAACTAGGTAAAGGAGCTTCTACAAGAGGTGGATGAGGAAGAAGAGGATGGGTTGGATGAAGGAAAAGCCCCTCCAAATGAGTAGAAGGATTAGTCTCTTCCTGTGGGATCTCATCAATACTCACAAGTCCAAGAGGAAGCGGTTCACCGTCGGGGCCGAGATATATGGTAGGCGGATCTGTCTGAGAAAAAGGAAGAGCAGATGAAATACTTGAAGTAACAGATAAAGATCACTGAGGCTCATCAGGTGCGATGACCTCAGGAAATAAAGTTTCTGACTCGGGAAGGTCAGATTGTATAACCTCATGCAACAAAGTTTCAGGTAATTTAGTATCAGTTGCGTCAGTTTCACCAGCAAGAGTAGATGTAAGCTCAAGTATAATACTCAAGGGTATAGATGATTTTGGTTAATTAGATTCAGGAGGAGTACCAGAAGTAGTTCATGAGTTTCTCGATTCAATATTTTACATTCTTTTTTCATACGTCGATCAGGAGTAACCTCTGGTGGAAGAGAAGGCTTATTTTGCAATTTATGCAAATGACGGAGTGGGGAATCTTATTGTTCCACGTTAGATAGTAAATTCATTAAAACAAAAATAAATAAAAAAGAGGGTAATATATGCATAAAGGATTACCAAGCAACTGTGAATTGTAGTATACACCTTGGAGAACCAATGACATAATGTATGGCATTCAATCTCCCTGAATGTTTCATTCAGTGTATCACGGTATACAAGGTGGTAGACTCGGTTATGGATGGATAGAAACCTATTAGGGACTCCCAAAATATACTCGATGGTACATGGGAGTGTAGTCCATAGTAGTGTTGTCTAATTTGTAATTGTTTGATTAGAGCATTCCCATAAAATTTACTTGTGTGGAGTGCCACCAATATACCGAAAGGTATGTGGAGTATGATCCTATACACTCACATACGTAGAACGAGATTTCACCCTGAGGATGCAACACTGGAAAACAATGACAACTCCTACGTTTAACGACACCGGAACACGTCTCTGGCATAGACCTCTATGTGTTTGCGTTAATGTTACAAATGCTCCTTAGGTTGATTCAGTAAATTTTAAGTTGATCTTGAATTGAGTTCCACTTTTATGGCTCACCACGAATTTACTTGAATTCCCTAAAATGAAAATCTAGCATGAGGAAATAGAATCTTTCTCTTCAATGAAAATCTAGTTAAGGAAGGGAAGAGACAAACAATATGTAGCATAGAAAATGTAACAAACAAAATGCACAATGTAATTCCCTATTCATGCAATTGTTCCTAAATCAATATAGATGCAAAAAAGCTAAATGCCAATGCAAGAATTTTTTTATTTTTTTTTTAACTACACTTAATTTTTGAAAATGAGGAAAACTAATATGTAAAGTCTAATCACATATTCAAATTCACTTTTCAGAATGAGGACTAGAACAACAATTCATCCAAGCGATCAATGATCAAACAAAACAAGTTTGCAAACGACCTAAAGCAAAAAAAGTCTATGAAAGAGGTAAATCAAACACACTGGAAAAATAAACCACCAAGGGAATACGTTGTTCCCCAATATGGTCACCAATTGGTTATGCGGGATTTATGACCATGTAAAGAAATATCTCCCCTAGGTCTGGTGGCTAACCTAGAAAAACAGAATGACAAAGGACCCAATGTTTTCCTTAAAGTAAGTAGATGGGGGGGTGAAACCTACTTGGAATTTGTCATATGTTTCGCTCCATATTTGGCTTGAAAGCTCCAATCCTAGCTCCAGCTACCAAAATTAGAACCTACACAACCAGAAAACACAAGCCAAGAAACTACAAGATCTATGTAGCATCATCTATTACTTCATTCAAAATATCAACATGGTATTGAAATATATGAAATAAAAAAATCACATATAGAAAAACAAAAGAACTCTTTGTATTGATATAAATGTAGCAAGTTACAACCATAAATAGGTGTTGATCTTGTAGAAGAGCTCATCCAAGTTGTTGACTTGTCCTTCCTTTGTCACAAAGTGCACCTCCAATCACCCTAAATGTATGAAAGAATAACTCTCACAACAATAGCATAAGGGTAGAATTCTCCAAAAGCCATCGAATTGCATATGGAAGGTTGTAAATATATAGAGGAGTTAGGTAAGTTGGGAGTTCTTATCCTTTTACCAATCTTGGGATTGAGATCCACTCTTGATGGGAGGATGATATCTAAGGATAAGCGATGGAAACTCCAAGGTAGGATAGGATAGGATTCGAAATTTTTATCTAAGGCAAATGGTTACAACAGATCCTGGAAGCTTCTGGAATTGGAGGCTTCAGGATTCTCTCTCTTTTTCTTGGAAAACTAGAACCAATGTAGGTGCAAAGGGGAGAAACCTGTAGGTAATCAACACAGACACAATCCAACAACTTGTAGGTGATCAACACAGACACAATCCAGCAACCTGTAGATGAACGTTGTCCAGTAAGAGGCTAGGGTGCGTTGGTCCTAAAACTGGCTCAGATGATGCAGTTCAAGGCAGAAACTCTGCGGAAAGAGAGAGTCATGCATATGGATTGTGAAATGATAAAGGAAAGGGGGGGAAAGGATGTGAATGATCCCATTAGGAGGTTGAATGATCATATGAGACAAAATATGCTATAACAAATATCATCTATAACCTCAACAGAGATGACAACTTCTTCAAAAGTGAGGGCCATTTATTTTTTGTTGGTTTTGATTTTTCAAATTGAACAATGGGATGCTCAAATGAATTTTACTCCTATCATAAACCATTTCACTATGTAAATTTGTTTTGGATGTTGAAAAGTACACAATTGTATTTTACCAGTAAGAAAAGTAGTAGACATGTAAGGGTTGCACATTAGAGTGTATCGATATCCATATGCATATTTGAAATCAAACCAAACTAATGTATATGTATTTATGATAAAATTTTACAAGAGTAAGAATAATTTTGGTATCCCAAGTTCTAAATTGTGAAAAATCAAAGCATGAAAGGGAATAAAGAGGAGGGGAACAACAGAGTTCAAATTTTACTAGATGTCCTTGTGCGAGGACCAAAGTTTTCTTTAATTTCCAGTAGTAGAAGTGTCAAAGTAGAGGAATAAGGAAGTTCTTCAGAGTGCATGAGGGTTACACGAGTGCATTCAACACCATTGAAAGTGTTTGTTCTAACAAAGTGGGTGAAAAGGTAATGAAGACACTTAATCTTGGTGGAAATGTCTCTAATGGATTCTGGCTCACTTGAAAAGAGACATAGATTCTTCGTCGTTATGCCCAAGAGTTCAGTTGCAGCATCGTTAAAAGCAATAACATTTTCTAGATGGCTACTGTGGTCATGTAATTAAGGATGGAGCACACAGTGATAGTCACATTCTATGGAGAAACCATTACACTTTGTGCAATGCCACATTTTGTTAGAATGTCGCACAACCTTTTTCATGCACTACATGCCATCAATGATAAGGGGGCATGCAAGAAAGTAAAAGTCTTACATGGTGATTGCTGTAGTACTATCACAAACGACAACACATGTGTAGGTTTTAACCCCGTACAAAAATTACCTGCATACGAATTATAAAACACATAAAATAAACAATGCGAGAGCATAACACATAAAACACATATACACAGAGATTTTCCTTTGGATCCCAAAACCGGGACTACCAATTTGATTTTTCATTATGTTCCTTTCAATGTTACAATACATATTTATACATGTCGAAGCATCCAATACCATGGACCGAAAACCATCACGTCCAAAACCATGTGCGAAAAACATGCAAAAAACCATAGGTAGGTCCGTCGAACCTAATATAGGGTCCAAAACCAAAATTTTCCGGGGTTACCTGCACCTCTCAAACCCCTTGTGACCCCCCCCGCTACGCAATCGACGCAACGTTCGCCCCCCTTCTAACCCCCCTATTAACTACATGGGCTAGTCGTGGAAAGAATATAACACAACCCAACATTCTCCCACTTGTTGTTTTCTTTCCACAGGGGGCCACCAGAGAGTTTAGTCATTTATCCAGCCCTGCAACGCCCATTGTTTCTCTACACCAAGAGAAATTATCAGAGCTCAAAGATTTTGTCAATGCATCTGTAGTATTCTTCAAAGTGTCCACCTTTACCAGCAACACCTTTTTGTCTTCCATCATATCCCTCACAAAGTGATACTGAACATCAATGTGCTTTGTCTTTGAATGGTAAGTAGGGTTCTTCGCCAAGAAAATTTCACTTTGGCTGTCACAGTCTATCCTTATAGCTCGTTGTACTAACCCCATACTTGAACACAATCTTTGCAACCAAACTGCTTCCTTGCTTGCATGAGTCGCTGCCATGTATTATGCCTTTGTAGTTGATAGTGCCACTACAAATTGTTTCTTACTCATCCAACTGATTGCGCCTCCAAATAGATTAAACACATACCCACTTGTAGATCTTCTTTGATCCAGATCTACAACCCAGTCTGCATCAACGAAGCCACGGATATCCAAAACTTTGTCCAATCCTGGTCTTCCTTGGTAGCACAAACCATAATCACTAGTGCCATGCAAATACCTGAAAACCCGCTTCACTACTATCCAATGCTCCTTCCCTGGTTTTGACATAAACCCGCTCAATACTCCCACTGCATGTGCAATGTCTGGTCTAGTACAGACCATCGCATACATCAAGCTACCGACTGCACTTGCATATGGAACACGGGACATATCTTCTTCCTCTTCTTGTGTCTTGGGACACTGTTCAGCAAATAAATTTACACCCACAGGAATAGGAACCTTCATCGATTTACTATCCTGCATATTAAACCTCTGCAATATTGTCTCGACATACTTCCTCTTGTTTTAACCAGAGCTTCCTCTTTGCCCTATCTCTTTTAATTTCCATGCCCAAAATATAGTTTGCAGCACCAAGATCTTTCATGTCGAATTTGGAGGACAAGTGGGTCTTCAAATCCTAGATAATTTCTTTGTCATTTCCAACCAGCAACATATCATCCACATACAAGACCAGATAAATAACATGATCACCAATTAATTTAAAATACACACAGTGATCTGTTTTGCTTCTTCTGAAGCCAAGTCCCCGTATAAATGTATCAAATTTCTGATACACATCCTTGGTGACTGTTTTAACCCATATAGAGACCTCTTTAACTTGCATACCAATTCTTTCTTACCCTTCACTACAAAGCCTTCAGGTTGCTTCATGTAGATTTCCTCTTCCAGATCCCCATGAAGAAATGTTGTCTTCACATCCATTTGTTCTACCTGAAAATCAAAAGTAGCAGCAATAGATAAAAGTAATCTAATAGAAGCTTCCTTAGCAACAGGAGAAAAAATATCACCGAAATCAATTCCCGGCACTTGGGAATAACCTTTTGCTACCAACCGAGCTTTGTATTTCTCCACCTTTCCTTTTGCATTTGTCTTTTTCTTGAACACCCATTTGCTGCCAATGGGTTTCCTTCCAGCCGGCAACTCCACCAGATCCCAAGCCTCATTTTTGTGCAAAGATGTCATTTCATCAACCATGGCCTCTTTCCAGAGTTTTCCATCCTCTGAATCTACTGCTTCCTTCACAATTCTGGGATCATCATCAGTAATAGATAAAGCAAAATTTCAATAGAAAGCAGATGGACTATACCTTTCTGGCTGCCCTCTTTCTCAAACCAATCTTCTCACACCCGGAGTTTGTGGCTCTCCATCTTCTAATTCCTCTGCTACTGTAGAGTTTGATTCTTCCTCCTTTAGCTCAAACTCTATCTTCTCAGGTTCCTTTGGTTGGACTTCATGTTTAATAACATCTTTTACCACTCTGAACACCACATCTCGGTTGTACACAACCTTTCTTGTTACTAGGTTCCAAAGCTTATAACCCTTTAAACCATCCTTATACCCAATAAAGATGCACTCTTCAAATTTACTATCCAACTTGGTTCATTTTTCCTTTGGAACATGTACATATGCGTCACATCCAAATACCCGCAGATGAGAAAGAGAGAGTTTCTTACCAGTCCAGACCTCCTGTGGAGTCTTATCCTCCAACGCTGATGAAGGTGATATGTTGACCAAGTAACATGTTGTCTCCACCGCCTTTGCCTAGAATTCCTGTCCTAACCCGACACCACTAAGCATGATTCTTGCCCTTTCCATCAACGTCTTGTTCATTCTTTCTGCAACTCCATTTTGCTGAGGTGTGTATGGAGTAGTATTCTGTCATGCTATACCACACTTCTTACAGAATTCTTCAAATTCCTTACTGCAAAACTCTCCACTGTTATCTATCCTCAGCACCTTTATCTTCTTCTCTGTTTGGTTTTCCACCAGAGCCTTAAATTCTTTAAACCTGTCAAAGACTTTATATTTCTTCTTAAGGAAATATATCCATGTATTCCTTGAGAAGTCATCTATAAATTATACATAGTAAATAGACTTACCCAGTGATGGAACCTTCATAGGTCCAAACACATCCCTGTGCACAAGCTCTAATATCTGTTTCACCCTTTTACCACTAGAGGGGAAACTCACCCGATTTTGCTTCCCATATACACAAATTTCACAGAACTCAAAATCCAGAGAGCTATTATTAATACCTTCTACCATACCTTTGCCATGAAATATTCAAAGGCCCTTCTCTCCAATATGTCCAAGCCTTTGACGCAACAACATGGTCTTCTCTCCAAAGACCACTAGATTTTCTGCTCCACCTTGAGGAACCGCAGAACTGTTGCACCCATCAACAACAGTGCTACCTTGCAACTTGTACAGATTTCCAATCTGAACTCCCTGCATCAATACCAGTGCTCCCTGAACCATCTTGCAGGTATCCTTTGCAAACACTGTTTTTACACCTGCACCATCCAACTTGCTTATAGAAATCATATTTCTAGCCAATGCAGGAATATGTAGAACACCCAGAAGTGTTCTAACCCTTCCACCTTGCAACTTCAACTTTAATTTTCCCGACCAATGGTTCTAGCCTTCCTATCATCTCCTAAGAAGACATCACACCATCGTATTTCTGATACTCGCAGAACCACTCTCTATGGGGAGTGAAGTGAAAGGATGCACCTGAGTCAATTAACCATGCCTCATGATCTACATGTGTACTTGAAGAAGCCAAGTACACATCCCCACCTTCATCTGAGGTGGTTTTCGCCTCTGCAGAAGGAGCATCATCAGATCCCTTTCCTTATCAGGAGCTTTAGATTTACAATCCCTTTTGAAGTGCCCTTCCTTACCGCATTTCCAACGCACCACCTTTATAGGTTTTCCTGGAGATTTAGATCTCCCTCTAGATGATTTATTTTTGTTTCTGTTCTAGGACTATCCTCGTACAGACAAGGCATCACCATTCTGGCTCTCCATATTTTTCTGTCTCATCTCCTCCGCCAGCAAGGTTGAGACTATTTCATCAAACTGCAAGGCAGTTGCATTGCTACCTATTGCAATAACCAAACTATCACACGAATCTAGTAGAGAACACAACAAACTAATGCACTTATCTTCATCTGAAATTCGATATCAATAGATGATCACTGACTTACCACAGTATTAAACGCATTCAGATTCTCTGTCCAAGTCTCCATCTTTCATCCTTAGGTTATACAACTTTTTCCGCAGAAACAATTTATTCACCAGAGACTTAGATTGGTACAAAGTCCCTAACTTGTCCCACAAAGCCTTCATCGTAGCTTCCCCTAATACATTCAACAATACTGAATCTGAGACACACAATCGTATTGTGCTCTTTGCGTTCCGATCCAACTTCTTCCATTCTTCATTGGTCACTCTCATTGGTTTAGTACCCGGATCTACCGCGAACCATTGATCTTTATCCACCAACAGATCCTCCATCTTGAGTTTCCACAACTCAAAACTCTTACCTTTAAATTTCTCGATCTCTATCTTTCCACTGCTCGCCATCTTCTTTTACCACTAGAATCAATCTCACAGATCTCCCACTGAATAGGGTCTACCACAGGCCTGAGCGAAACCCCTCAGCAATAAAGGCGTCCCCTTGAAGCCAAAACAGTTCTGATACCAAATGTAGGTTTTAACCCCGTACAAAAATTACCTGCATATGAATTCTAAAACACTGAAAATAAACAATGCGAGAGCATAACACATAAAACACATATACATAGATATTTTCCCCTGGATCCCAAAACCCGGACTACTAGCTTGATTTTTCATTATGTTTCTTTCAATGTTACAATACATATTTATACATGCCGAAGCATCCAATACCATCGACCAAAACCCATCGCATCCAAAACCATGGATTGAAAACCGTAGCGTCCAAAACATGTGTGAAAAACATGCACAAAACCATAGGTAGGTCCGCCCAACCTAATATATGGTCCAAAACCAAAATTTTCCGGGGCGCTGACCCGAATCCCATAAAGTGGGGTTCCCTGCAACCCCCTGTGACTCCCCCCGCTATGCAATCAGCGCAACGAAGGGGGGGGCTCCGCCCCCTTTCTAACCCCCTTGTTAACTACGTGGGCTAGTCGTGGAAAGAATATAACACAACCCAACATAGTGATAGTCACATTCTATGGAGGAACCATTACACTTTGTGCAATGCCACATGTTGTCAGAATGTTGCATAACCTTTTTCATGCACTACATGCCATCAATGATAAGGGGCATGCAAGAAAGTAAAATTCTTACATGTTGATTGTTGTAGTATTATCACAAACGACAACACATGGAGATTTCTCGGTGCGGGGCATTGCAACAAGTTCAAATATTCTTCTCCTTTTGAGGGGTTTTCCTAAGATGCCAGTGTATTTTCAGCTCAATGAAGATGAAGATGCATTTGAACCAGTTTCCTGAAACCATTATTGGAGCTCTTATGTTTCATCAATATCTGGATTTATAAAAAGTCGGTTGGTGGGAATTGTTTCGATGGTCTTACCATTGTACTCAACAATGCGACCCCCTTTAATTGCAAGGACTAAAATGATTTTTGAAGCACGAAGAGAAAAAAGTTCGTTCCCTTCAACACGAGATTGAGCACCCCCATAAAGTAACATCAATGTTACAGCCTGACATGTCACACAATGTGATATTTTTCTTAGGAGTTTCTTAACCATCACGCCGACGTATAATGGATGTAGGAGAAGTCAAACTAACAATACCAACAACATCAACTATTGAGTTGTGAATTGCAAGGTTGAGTGAACTCATTAACGTGAAATGAAAGGGATGGGATGGAATTAACAAATCATCATGTATGTAATGAGATACAATTGATCAAATAGGAGGAGGATTTCAAATGGACAATTTAGATGATTGTAGTTGGAGTTGGGGACCTTCACGGTGCCATTTGTTACTATGTACAGTTGGCCGATGCATATGAGAGCATTCAACGAGTCCACCAAGTCATTGAAGCTAGTTATGTGGATCGCATCGCCGTCACAATCCATGAGGTCGAAGCCGAGTGATTTACCAGTGCCACACAAGTTGTTAAATTCACATAGAGGTGTTTTTGCAGGGTCCTGCCTTGGATGGATCAATATTTACATGATGGGTTTAGTGCCTTAAAAGGGAGTGTTTTTGGAGGAGCAATAATATTTACAGTAGAAGTTGCAATGACTGGGGCATCATTGGGAGGGCACAAACATTCATTGAGGATGAGCTAGAATGGAGACCTTTATTGTTGGAAAGAAGAAAATGGGTTGGCTCACCGACCAAAGGTGCTTCATGGTGGATAATCTTTAGTAAGATTACTCAGGTCGTTTTGCAAGATAGAAGACGTGTGAGTGGAGGAAAAAAATATAAGAAGAAATATATATAGTAGATGTCAAAAATAGGGCTTAAAAGGAGATGAATGTGAGGAAGTCAGGAAGAGAAGTTGTAACATACAGAGTTTGATGGAAAGCCACACATGCACTTTTTTGTAGGAACACAATCGAGCCTGGTCGAAGATCCCTCGATGTTGCAAGGGAATTGTGAGAAGAAGGAAACAAGACCACACGCTTGTGAGTGCCATCAGAGAGAGATAGACGATATCGAGGGGAAGCAACCCTAATTGCACAAATTTGGTCAATGGAAATAACTTGGAGGACTCGTTACAACTCGGTAGAACCGGTCATCAACAACGAAATTGCATTATCAGTTAAGGCTGCATCCATTGTGTTATGCATGTCTTGTTTGAAGAGAGTTATTGCAAGTGGATAGAAAATGTAAATGCATAGAAATGTAAACAAATTGTATAGAGAATTAGAGGTAAAGGTTACATAGTGATTCTAAATAAGACATGCACAGTTGACTATGATCTACAAGTAATTTAGGGAAATTGGAAGGTTGTTATTTCTTTAAAGGTGCAAAGGCACAACGAAGGAATAGAGGATTTACGAAGATTATCTCACCACTCACTTAAATGCAAGCATCATTAATCGTCTATATGAGTGGAGCAAGATTGCTTCTCGATAAGAATATGTAGATGAAAGACATCTAAAGTGACTCAAACATGTTAGAAAGGGGCATACAAATCTATGAAGAGGACTCCACCTGTTAGATTTTAATGACTGACGAGAAGAATTAAGCCACTATTAGGATTGAAGAAGGCATTTTCGGTATCCAAAAAGACACCATCATCAGTTCCTTCATTACAGTCCAGTGTGAGGGCAAGAAGAATGAGAATGACAACAAAGGAGGTGGAATTGGAGTAGAGTGACACTCTTCCATAGGTAGAAAGAGGAACACTCTTACAGGAAAAAGTAATATAATTATGTTAATCATTTTTTGGTTAAGTTCATTTATATGCTAGTTTTGAACTTCCAGATTCTTAGTTTAGTAAACTAAAGTGTATTGAACTATATTATTATAGAGAATAACATTATTATATAATTAAAATTATAAGAGGTTATAATACAAGGTTATTTATTTTAAAAAAAAATATATATATATATATATATATATATTATATATATATATATATATATATATATATATAATATATATATATATATATATATATTATATAATATATATATATTTTTAACCATTTTAATGTTAGGAAATGATCCCCAAATAACTTAACTCTCATTCGAAGATTGTGTTCCAGAAAGGATGGAGTCGGCGAGGTGAGTTAGGGTTTTCTTTTTCTCACTCGTTTCGTCATTGGCTCTGAGATCGTGACTCTCAGAAGAGGTGGATCGTGGATTGCGATTGATACGCCCATAGCACTTACAGGCAATGACGAATGCGGGCTCTAGACTCAGTTGCTCGAGGTTCTTTCGAGATTCTGGAATAGAACACAAAAAGCCACATCTGTTGCGTACGAGGGTGAGATTAGCTCTGGACAGCATTTGGGAGGAGGAAGAAAGTTCAGATCCAGCCCCAATGCTCCGAGCAACAACCCTTTAGCGAGCCAAAAGCGAGGCTGCGAGGTTGAGCACGGGGACGCTCTGGCCGACAAGAAATGGCTCAGATGAGCAGGGGAGATGGTGCTCAAGCTGATTGTTTAGGTGCAAAGGTAGGGAGTATTAATGGGCAGAAAGGGGAGCTCGGGAAAAAAATGCGTAAGGAGACCAGGGTGAGCATAAAGATGCTCGAGGGTGTTGCAAAGGTGACGAGTTTGGTCCTCCCTAACGCCATGAGAGCATGGTCAAGTGTTCAGCAGCCAATACAACAGACCCGTTGTGGCTGAAAGCATACGAGGTGCATAAACTAGTTGGAGCCGGTCCTGTAACTGTCATCCTCTCATACGATCCTCCCATGTCAGTCTTATCTGAGAGCGATCCAATATATCTGCCTAAGTAGAAGACTGGTTCCCAAAATATTGGGCTTGATCCCGAGAGAAAATCATACTAGTGCACGATACAGAGCTGGACCCAAGCTCGACACAAGAAATGGACAGATCTAGCATATGATCCATTGCAATGCCTCCAGGGTCTAGATCTAGTAAAGCAAGAACCTGACAAAGCACTGATATGCCCAAATCCAACAGATCCAAACACATTGGAAACAGATCGAGTTTTTTCTCAGCTAGATCCACACACTAATGAGGCGGACTCGATACAAATCTTCATAAAAACGTTGGAAGACAATCATCTCTGCTGGAGGCCCTGGAAGGGGATGAGGATACAAGACTTAAGGCATGAAGTAGAGATTCACCTCGGTATACCAGCAAGCAGTCAAAATATGATTTTTTCAGGACACAGCCTGTAGGACAATCACACGCTTCAGGATTATGGCATCGTCAAAGATTCGACTATAATAATCAATCTGCGTCTGCGGGGCAGATGCTCTGGAACCAACACAAGAAACACAGGCTCTTTTAAAGATGCAGTCAAAGGAAAGGAAAGAACACAAACCAAACCAACAACATTTGCCGATCTACCAGGACCCTACATCGTGGAACAAAAACCCGAGAATCCTGTTCTCACAATCTCAATGCTTGAGGTAAATGGCTTATATTCCGATCTCTATGACAATGCAGTTATATGTAGATTTAATGGATTTTGGCCAAAATCTGATGTTTTTCACCAATGGATATATGCTGCATGGACACCAAATTGTGAAATATATCTATGCCCCAAGGGGTTTTTCATGGTCAGATTCAACACAGCACAAGAACGGGAACAAATCCTTAATAAGGGACCATGGTTCTAGGACAATGATGGACTCTTCATGACCCCTTGGTTCCCAGAGTTCGATGCCAACACTATGGTGGTATAAAAAATGCCAATGTGGGTCAGGCTGCATAACCTACCATTACACTTCTGGTATCATAATGTTTTAATTTCCATTGGAAACTCCCTGGGAAAGTTCCTAAAGATTGATGCGGACAAACTTACAAGAGAAAAAATTACTTTTGCCAAGATATGTGTTGAAGTAGATCTCAGCTAGGGACTACTAGACAGTATTACATTGAATTTCAATAATTCACAGTGGACTCGACCATTAGACTACGAAAATACAATGTTTCGATGTTGTGGATGTTTATAAACAGGACACCTTCATAGTGCCTATCCACTGGCCAAAAAAGACCCCAAATGGAATAAGAATCAACAGAAAAAGCCAAAAGGTTGGGAGTATATAGATCCCCTGGAAGAAGAAGAAGAAATAGCAGAACCAACAGAAAACAGAGCAGAATCAGATGCACAAAAAGGCCATAACAACACACAAAAGGAAGAGAAACACCCCACGAATCCCTGCAACCCCCTGCAACAACAAGAGACCCAAATGGAAGTAAGTGGCAGCAAACAAGCCCATGGATCAGAGGGCTCTGACTCAGACAAATAATACCCCATAAATACAAATGAAAATCAGCTGGCCATTGTAACATCCACTCCCAACACTGAAGGTTGGCAAAAAGTGGCAAAGAAGAAAGGTAGAAAAGAATAGGCTAGCTGTAATCTTTTATTATTATTATTATTATTATTTTTAATTTATTTAATTTATTTAATTTATTTATTTATATTTATTTTATATTTATTTTTTTAATGTGAAAACAGGGACAACTTCATTTATGGCTATTTAGCACTATGGCAGTAATTTGTCTCATGAATAAAATTATGATTTTTTCAGGAAAAAAACATTTTATTGTTAAAAGTGTCCAATTTTCATTAAATTAATAAATAATATTAAATTTTCTATTTTATTTAAAATTACTTTTATTATTTTTATAGAAAAGGATGTAAAATTTGACGGTCCAACTTTAAACATATATATTATATATATATATATAATATATATATATATTATTAATATAGTGTTTCATCAATATTAAACTGTGTATTTTATCCTTCTATAATAATAAATTTTATAATATTTATGGAGAATAATGAACTATATTATTACATATAATAACATTATATAATTTAATTTGATGAAAATCTTTGTAAATAAAATTATTGAAAAAGGTAATTAGAGAAAATAGTACACTTTTTCATGGCTATAACGAAATCATTTAAAACGGTTTCCATTTAAACTCATATGAGATGCTCAATTTTCATGGCAAACCATAAAAATGTGCTGAAATTATTATTAATACTTTATAAATGGTTATAATGAAATAAACTATATCAAATTTTATTAAAGCTATTAATAATATTTTATAAATTGCTATAATGAATATACTATATCAAATCTTATTGAAATTATTATTAATATTTTATAAATGATTATAGTGAAATAAACTATATCAAATCCTATTCAGGCTATTTAGGGTGGGAATTTATAATTTGAATTACAAATAGAATTTGATAGTTCTTGTAATTTAATGTTGATTTTAATTATTTTAACACAAAATACCCAAAATAAATTTGAATTTAATTTGTTAATCAAATTCCATGTCTCATTCTATTAGAAAATAAAACTCTTTTATAAATATATTTAAAAAAAATATGTTTGAATCCATTTAAAGAAGAAATATGTTTGAAAATATACTTCATCCCAAATGTATGTTCTTTCATAAATTTAAATTCAAAATCAGTATGACCACAATCTTAACTTACTCAAAATAAAATAGAAGGTACGATGTTTGGCTTGGCATCCAGGTACATTATAAGTGATTGAAGATGCAATGTATTCACTTTCTCATATGAGTTTTGAATATTCAATGTTTTCACTTTCTCATTACTTTTCATATGCTAACTCCACGACATCTTAGCTTTTCATTGTACTAAATACTCTAAATCATGTACTAAAATAAAATCTAATACTTGGCATTATTCTTCATTTTTGGAGATTTTATATGTAAAGTTATTGGATTTTGTCATGTAAAATATGCTTTTGAATATACTCCAAAAATAAAAATAAAAAGATTCAATAATTAAACGATATTTTAAATGATTAGTGTATTTTCTTTTATATGTATTTAAACGTTTAAGCCATATTTTCCAACAAGAAATAATAAAGGCTAACCTCCTTTGTTATGTATATGTTTAATGACAGTAGCTATGTATGGCTCTCATCATGTTTTTACTTGTAAATGAATGAACAATGTATCTTTGACCTAATGGATGATAATGCAACAAATGATATAATGAACAATGTTTCATAGTGATTCTCAGATAAGTATGAGACCCCTATGCTTAAATTTGTTGTTTACCCTTGTAGATTGCATATTCGTGATATGTTTGATGAAATGCCTGTCATCGCTAGTGGGGGTCCGGTTAAGGGCTTGTTCAAGTATTTACATTTACATCATTGGTTCCTTGTTATCTTTATGTTATGAAGGTGTCATTCAATTCTGGGTAGTGACCTGGGCTTTAGCCCTGAAAGAGTGGCTCAAATCTTAGGGACACTGGCACAACACTGGGAAAAATAGTCCCTAGGCACTGGCATGCCTTGGCATGAGAGCGTCCAGATCCTCCTAGACACTATTAGGTCCATATCATGGGAGCGTCTGGAGATCAAGTGGTCTAAAACCTCAGTGGGACCCAAGGGAAATCTACCTGAGTGGTTAGGATGGTTCCGGTGAGTCCTGTAGCTAATGTGGAAGTTCTATATGTTATGCTTCCATCGATTCAATTCCTTAAGGACACATAGGAGGTTGAATCTGATCATAGTAGCCGCTCGTCACATGTTTACCCTGGTTGGTCGGTTACTTGGGTAGATTTGGGAGGAGGGTGTTACAGAGTGGTATCAGAGCATGGTTCACCCCTCAGACTAGATGGGTGGTGTGTTCGTCATGCATTCATGTCATTTGCATGTGTGTTAATCATCTTTGCGGTCTATGAGCTTGTTGCATATACATGGTCTCAGTCATGGTTATAATGATGTCACTATGTGAAAGAGGATGTTGTTGTTGTAAAGTCTGTTCTCATGATTGTATGATTTACTACATATTGTTTACGCTTTCTTATTGTCAGTGTACATTGGTATGGTTGTTGTTGTCATGCATGAGGTCATGGTGTGTGTAGTTGATATGGTGATGCATTGATGACTGGACTCTAGCTAGATTGATGGTTTCATCGTTATGTGCTAATGTATTATATGTATATATGTTGTCATGATTATGTTACACTTGTATTACATTGATTTGGTGTTCCTGCAGATGAGATATCCTCCTCGAATTATGCTAAGCTAAGTTGGTTTATTGTGATTTGGTTTCGTTGACATAGTATGCCTTGCAGGAAAGAGATCAAATGATTAGTAAGATGGTAGCCTACAAACACTCTCCCTATGAATCAGATGAGCAGCGTGGTGTTGGGCCCTCTTTTGATTTGGCGGACATATTGAGAAGCTTGAAGGAAGAAATAAGGAATTGTAAGGTGGGCGATGAAAAATCATGCAGACATAAGAGAAACAAGCAGAGGTTAATGCTATACTCCTTCAAAGATTGTCATAATTGCATCAACAAGGGCCACTTCGGATCAACTATGGACAGGATAATAGAACTAATGGGGCATATGGAAGTAGGTCTCATGGTGGTTACAAATCGGATACAAATGACACGATTAGAGATGGAAGATTGTTGGATACTTCGGATAGGAGAGGTGATGGATACAGGTACTATTCTAGTTCTGGTTCGTATAGACATCATGTTCGTCATCATTATCATCCTTACAGGAAGATTGATAGGGGATACTTACCATATGAGTTTAAGAAAGAAAATATACCTACGTTTGATGGAGACGTGAAGAATCCAAAATATGCATAGTCTTGGATACTTGGAATGAATATGTTCTCTGAGTTGCATGATTATACAGATAATATGAAGGCCAGAATAACTATCTTCAGCTTGAGAGGTAAAGCAAACATCTGGTGGGAATATGCGAGGCAGGTTAGAGACATCAAGATAGATGACTTGACTTGACACGAGTTCCAAAGGCTTTTTAGGAAGAAGTACTTGTTAGAAAGGTACTATGATAGTAAGTCCAAATAATTCTATGAGCTAAATATGGGACTTGTGGTCATTTACTGTTCACTCACTGCTTTGTAAATGATTAGTGCTCTAGGATGCATGAGAACAATGAAGTTGAAGCCATTTCCTGAGCCATGGAAGCTATCATAGCAAGGTGGTACCCTCTCCATTACGTAATTTTCAGAAAAATATTTCTAGTGGTATATAGAAGTACAAAAATGGAATCCTAGAGTAGAAGATAAAGATCTCGTAATCTAAAACTTCAAAGACCTTGTGAGGGCCAATTTGCGATTTTTTGTATCACATCGCCACAGGGCCGGGAAAACCATTTACAAAGGAAAAGTGCAACAAAAGAAGGTCCAGGCCGCCACTTTCTCTCTCCTCCATGTGGCATTGGAGATCAGCTATCGGCGGAGTCCCAAGGTTCAAACTTAATAATAAAGGTGGTTCTCGGCGTTGCAGGCAGATATTGGAGTCCCGCAGTCCCGTGATATCGAGAATTGGCATATCGGTGGGATGTTAACCTAAAATATCTGTAAGTCATAAATTGTGCGATAAAGTGGTGCATTGTTGGGGGGACGAGAAAACTAAATACAAAGGAAAAGCATGAAAAAACAAGGTCGGGAAGTCCTTTTTCTCTCTCCTCTAGGGGGTACGTAGCGGCAGGTGATTGGTTCTCGATGTTGACATGAGCAATGATGTGGCAGTAAGGATGCTGACATGGTGGGTGGACACATGCAACTCATTTTTGGCATTTTTAGGGATTCTATAGCGTCGTTTTTGGGTGCCACATGTCACCACTCACAGGGTGACATGTGGCACTGATGATGTCACCCCAGGGTATCAGCGATTGTGGGAAGTGAAAGTTCTTCCTACTGCCGATACACCTCCCCGACTACGATTACAATCAAGAAAGAGGCCTCGGATGCGATATGTTATGTCTTGCAATTTTTAAGGACCTCACGTTCGGGAAATCGGCCAATGCGGTGTAAGGAGAGATTGAAGGTATTTTCAAGCTATAAAGGAAAAGGCCCCCTGCGCAGCTGTTGAGAGCCTTAGCAACGAAGCACAAAACCCTTGGTCCCAGCCCCCAGTCATATGCAGAGCACTACAAAAGTGGTTGTAATAAAGCGGAGCTAAGGGGAAAACCCAAAGGTGCCCTTTCACCCATTCTAGAGGTAAAACACCTATGCCCTTTCTCCTGTTTGAAGAGGTAAATGCCTGTGCCCCTTGAGACTTCCATCATTAAACTGAGAACTTACTCCCATGCCAGATCAAGACGTCGATCATGCTCAAAAGGATTTTATGGCGTAAATGACAGAGTCAATCTCGGAGGCGGATGTAGCAATGAATCAGGAGAGGGAGCATTCAAAACCAAGTATGGGCACCCCCTAGAAATGGCCCTTCATAACCCGTTTTCAAGGTCGGCGCAGGAAGTCTTAAAGAAAGAATGATGAGAGTTAGATGAGCAACGTAGGAGCATCTTTCGTGAACTAAATGCGACCATGAAACTGAAGTGATTTACAGGGATGGGGCGCTGGGATTTTGCATTAATATCTCACCTGTTCTGCGATTCTGTGATGTGCTTTCCTCTGGGAGGCCATTACTATTTTTTTTTAATGTTTCTTGGATACATAACTTCCCCTGGCTAAGAGAGCAAGATGACTTGACACCTGGAAAATTAGCCCAGGATTTTATGTAGTGAACCATGATTAAACACACCCCCTCTTCTTATAAATAAGGGGTCACAAGAATAAAAAGGGATTCAGAAATTGGAAAAGAAAGTCAGATATTTTTGTGGAAACTGTATCACTTAGTCACGTAGATCTTGCAGAATATTACAGGAATAGTGGTGATTCCTCCTTTGATGTATTACAGACTGTTACTCTGTTTCATTCATCTTGTATGTTTTCCTCTTTGAATTCATGCGATAACATATACTTTGATATTTCAGACTTGTCTACAGATTCATTTGCGTTAAAGTGCTAAAGTATTAATGATATGCCTGTGTGAGGCGTTGAAACTATATTTCCAATGCGTGAAGCATACCATTCATTTCTACTATATTCATTACATCTTCTTGTCACTTAGATAGTTATAGTAAATCTTATGGTTTCAGGCTCTATATTTTATATATAGAATTCTTGGTACTCTAAGCTATATATCTTGAGTTGTCCCTTTTCCTTGTCTCTTCTCATTCATCTTATAAAGCTGGTTAAATTGTAAGTCTTTGAAGTGCTTGGCCTTTACTATTTCTATTATATTTATGGGAACTATGTGTGTGTAGAAATGTTGAAACATACGGCTTATATCTTTGGATGAAAGAACCAACTCTTTGATATATATGTATAGAACATGGGTGATGTCTCCTCCTGCTTGAGAATCATTTGAGGCACACTGATTTAGATGTACCCAGGCATTGGTCTTGTAAGAAATTCAAGGATATCTTTGGGAGCGACAATATCTTCTGGCGTCGTTGCCGGGGAAAGTATTGAAGGATTTTTCCCCTGGGATATGATAAATTGAGCACCCCTCTTGTAGGTGAGCGAAGTTTGTTATGATTTCATTCACATCACCTTCGAAAATCCACACTCCCCTCATTATCATTCATCACCTTGGCTTTTAGAAGGCCTCATACTCGCTCAGACACCTCACAACAGAAAGCCCCATTTGTTTCTGACCCTGAAAAGTTAATTTCCAAGAAAATCTGGAAGGAGAAAACTCCCCATGACTATTCTACCATTTCACCAGCCCTTGAAGTTTCCTCCTCCGGTTCTCAGCCTATTGTTGCTCACAATTCACAATTTTCTCCTAAGACCCTGATATACCCTCCTTCCCTTTCAACCCTTGCAGCCTTGACCTCAGTTCCTCAAACAAATTTTAATCCTCCTCCACCAATTCCCTCCTCCACCAATTCGGATGGCTCTTCCGGGCTTTTTACTAAACAAGTATGTTCCTCTTGACTTACCTCAACCCTTAAATGTTATGCCCCAGGACTACTTTAAAATGTTGCCTCAGTTTAATGGGGAAGATGATAATTTTGCTCAGAGACACATTCAGGCCTTTTGTGCTTTTGCTCAGAACCTGAATGTAGAACAGCCGGATGTGGTCCTGAGACTTTTTGTATAGTCCCCTGATGGAGAAGCTAGAAAATAGTTTAAAAACATCCCTGATGCCTCCATCACCACCTGGGAGGAATTGGAAACATCCTTCACACGAAAGTGGGGTGAGAAGAGAGATCATGAGTGCCTCCTCACGGATTTCAATGTCATCAGGAAGAAGCCAAAGGAGGATATCTCAGATTTTAATAAGAGATTCAATAAGCAGTATAACAACTTACCTACTGAGATAAAACCTCCTCCAGCTGCTGCTCGGGTAGTTTACTTGGGAGCCTTTGAATTTGACTTCGATTTCACCTTAAGGGAAATAAAATCTCCGACCTTAGATCAACTCTAGGTCAATGCTCTGGAAGTAGAAGCAATTTTTGCCTCCATAGGGAAGTCAAGTGGAAAGCAGGAAACCACCGAGAATAGAAGAGGTAAAGAGGAAGCTTCATCCTCTGGTAAAACCAGAGAATCACCAGACTAGAAGTTGGAGGATATCAATAAAATCATCACGAGTTTGTTACATAAGGTTGGAAAAATCGAAATTTAGAACAAGAGTCCCTCCAAACAGAATGCTCAAGGCAACAAGTGGGGATATAACCCACAATATAGAAGGACTCCATTATAGATACTACCAAGGGAAATAAAGGAACAACCAGATCAAATCCCTCATCCTCTATATTTAGAAGATGATCCCAATGAGAAATGGTCAGATACACAGGAGATGCAGGGAAACTTATATTCTGCTTTCTCTGAAGAAGAACAGAAGAATATGGTTCACTAGGAGGTCAGTCATGATGGAGGAGCAGCAGATAAGAAAGATATGGATTATTATTGCAAACAATTTGCATAGTTCATGTTGTCATGACCACAACGTAAATATAACCCAAGATCTTCAAAGAAGAGGTCGAGAGAACCAGAGCAACGGGAGGAAATCGCTCCCTGCGTTACTCCTCAAGTACCAAACAAAGGGAAAGGCAAGTTGATTCTGACCCTGCCAGAATCAAAGTCCCCTTAAATAAGGAAAGAAATTGCTCAGAGGAGCACACATCAAAGGAAGCACTTGTTTTGCAGAAAAACACCGGTGGTGGTGAAAGGGAAGCTGAGTTAGGAGGTGTAGAGAAGACCCAATCTACATTCAACCTTCAAAGGGAGCTTAAAAAGGTAAAGATTTTTGTTCCACTGACTTAGCTTCTGAAGCAGCCTACCTATAAAGCTCAGGTATCTCAATTTATGCTCCCATCAGTTTCATCACCCACCCAAGATTCTCTAAATATTTAAGAAAAGAGGCCAATTGTGGTCTTTGGGCCTCATGTGGAAGAGCTTGATCCTTCTACGACACCTTTCTCTGTAACTCTAGGAATTCATGACCTTCTTTTACATAATTGCATGTTGGACTCGGAGCCTCCCACAACCTCATTCCATTGGAAGTAATGGAACATATTGGCTTGCAGATCACTAGGCCTATGAGGACCGTTACTCTTTCAACTCCAAGAGGGTCAAATTTTTGGGTATGATAAAGGATCTGGTTGTGAACCTATCTCAGGTCCCTGAGAAGAGCATGGTAATGGACATAGTGGTGGCAGATATACCCCCTCATTTTGGCATGCTAATACCTAGATCTTTGGGTTCTAAGGTAGGGGGCTCTATCAAGTTGGATCTAACTTATGCCACCATTCCCACCTTTGGAGGAGAACAAAGGAGACTATATAGAGAATCCAAGTTTGTAAAAATTGTGACCTTAGCTAAAGGCTCGAAAAAATCCCTAGTGTATGGAAAAGAAAGTGACCTCTCTTGCCTATTTCTAGAAGAAGATGAGGCTATCACAGAAGAAACATCAGTCCACTTAACATGGAAGTTAGAACATCAGCATGCAAGTGAAAGCAAAATATGGAAACTATAATTTGATGGAGCTAATTCAAAAGAGGGAAATGGGGCAGAAGTATTGTTGGTATCTCTTGAAGGTCGCTTGATACCCCTCTCATTCAAACTAGAGTTCGAAGTAAACAACAACGTGGTGGAATATGAAGCATTACTCCATGGGTTATAGACTACAAGAAATTTGAATATTGAATGTCTAACAGTTTATGGAGACACTGAGATGGTCGTAAGGCAAATCAGGAATCAATGCCAATCCAAACACCCCACACTAAGGACGTACCAAAATGAAGTATGGGAATTTATTGATAATTTCTTCGTGGCTTTTAACATCTAGTTTCTGCCCATGGAAGAAAACAGGATGGAAGGCCCTCCTACTATAGCTGCAAGTACTTTCGGCCCCCCCCCCCCCCCCCCAAAAATTCTCTCCTCGGATATGAGGTGGAAGTTAGGTGCAGACCCTCTATACCTCATAACATCAAGCACTACCAATTGTTCGAAGATGACGAACAAGTGAAATGATTCATACAGGTTGTTGGGGAGTTTTCTAACTCCACCATCAATCAAGAAGAAGAAGAAGCAGATCAAAAAGCCACTTCATGGAAAAATGCAGTGGTTGGGCACAAAAGTTTGCAACTAAAATGGAACACTATCCCTCGTGGACTAGTTCCACTGGAAAGGCTTTCTAATAAAGACGACATAGCCATAAAAAAAATAGCTCCTGAGATGGATGATCAAGTACAATATTGCAATATTGGATCAAAGGAGGAGCCTTAGATGATCAAGTTGTCAAAAGGAATCCCCTTGCACTATAAACAATGGTATTTAGATCTTTTTAAAGCCTACAAAGATGTTTTTGCTTGGTCTTATGATGATTTGAAAACGTTTGATACTAACATCACACATCATAAGATTCCTTTGAAAAGTGGAGTGAAACCCTGCAAGTAGAAACTCAGAAAAAATAAATCCACTCTTACTCCCCTCCATAGAAAGGGAGATAAGGAAGCTGCTACATGCAAAGATTATAGTACCTTTAAGATACTTTGAGTGGGTAGCAAATATGGTCCTGGTTCATAAGAAGAATAGCGAGATAAGGGTATGTGTAGACTTTTAGAACCTAAATAGGGCATCTTTGAAAGACAACTACCTATTGCCCAAGATGGATAATATATTGTAGAAGGTGGTTGGTTCAGCTAGAATGTCCATGGTGGACGGGTTCTCTGGATATAATCAAGTGGTTTTTCATCCTGAGGATCAGGAAAAGACTGCTTTCACCACCTCGTGGGGAATGTTTATGTATGCTCGCATGCCTTTTGGGCTAATAAATGCAGGGGCCATATTTCAGAGAGCCATGGACATAGCTTTTGGGGGGGAGCGAGACAAATTCATGGTGGTATACTTGGATGACATCGAAATCTTTTCCAAGACTGAGGAGGAACACATCCTCCACTTGGAACTCACCTTTGAGAAGTGCAGGAGATATGATCTCTCCTTGAATCTTATGAAATCCCAGTTCGCCTTAAGTGAAGGGGAGCTTCTAGGACATGTAGTATCGTAGGAGGGTGTGAATATCGATCCTAAATGGGTTGAATCCATTAACCACATTCCTGTACCTAGGAATAAGAAAGAATTCCAACCTTCTTGGGAAGAATAAATTTCTTGAGGCGATTTATACCCAATTGCGCAGAGATTGTCAAAGGTATTACAGACATGCTCAAGAAGGGAAACGAAGTCAAGTAGAGCCCCATCCCCCATGATTCTTTTAGTAGAAGGAAAGAATATTTGGCTGAAGCCTCGTGTTGGACACTCCTGACTATTCAGTGCCTTTCTATATCTTTTCTTTCGCCTCTCCACGTACCATTGTCGCAGTGTTGCCACAAAAAAATAAAGCGGGTTATGAGCAGACTATCGCCTTCTTCAGCCAAGTACTAAGGGACGTTGAAATAAGATATAATATATTGGAGAAACAAGCTTATGCACTAGTCAAGGCTCTAAAGGCATTTCGTGCTTATGTGCTACAGTAAAAAATCACATCGTTTGTCCCTGTTACACAGTAATTTGTCACCGTTTGTCACCGTCCTTGTTACCCCTCTCCTGCATCTTGGAGGACTCATTCCAGGACTTGTGAGAAGTGACAAGACTTGAAACCACTTGCATCATTCACCTCTGAACATGAGCTTCATATGTCCTGAAGACATCTCCTGCTCTTTCACCTTAAAAACAGCTCTTTTTACATTAAGCTGGCCCACTGTGTTATGCCCGCGCCAATGGGGAAAATCCTATTAAAAGGGCACGCCATTAGTGCTCTGTCCCAGAGTCGCAATCGCGCCAACCTTTTTGGGCAAAGTTAAGTGAGGATGGTTTGGCTTCGAATCTCCTTGAATGGGAAGTAGTTTGCCACCATTCCATAGAAGTTGCCAAGTGATGAAGCCAAATCCATTATTTTTTTGATTGACCTTATCTCTTCCTTTTCCTCTATAAAAGCTTGTCTCCATGGCTTGAGCAAGCTAGTTCTGATTCTAGTGGCAATACTGGTGCTGAAAGGAAGATATCAAGAGATTGGAGTTGCAAGAGCCTTCTTTGTGTCCATAAGGCTTTACCTAAGTAAGGAGACCTTGTTACTAAAGAGAGAGAGAGTTTGTCCCTCATCCCTTCAAGCTTTGCAAGACTTTTGTAGCTGAGCACCCAGCCAAAGGAGGACTTGACGTCAGGACGTTTGTTGTATTCTCCTTTGTTGATTATTAATAATAGATGACTATCATTATGGTTCCATTCTCGTTGTACTTGTAATGGTTGATGTTGAATTATATCCTTCCTGACTGATGTATAATTGCATATATTAGATTTCACGCTTGTGTTTGTGTTGTTCTCTTTGTGTGCAGGTGTCCATTCATGTGGATAGTGGAGGATCGTGACCGGCCAAGGCAAAGGAACGTGGGCGACGTCTCCTCTACAAACTAAAGCGTTGGATCTCAAGTAGGTCTTCATCACCTACCTTTTATTTGCAATTAGGAACTTGCGTGATAGAATTGTTTGATTGTTGCTAGACTCGTTCTGGGCTAGTAGGGATTGCCTCTATCCGTAGAGGGGATTTACCTCTCCAACAATTTGGCGACTTCGCTGGGGAGTTTAGCTTGTTGTTTGATTTTATAAACTTAGACGGAGTCTGAAACACAGCCAGATAGCCTTCGAAACACTATTGCTCTGCAGTAGTGAAGTAGATCAAAGCCGCTTCAGTTGATCTCCGGTTTGGTTTACGAACTAAACGATTTGGAGTTTGTCTTGCCTCTTTGGTTTTCTTTTGTTTGCTTGCTTGGATAGCTTTTTGGATTGAATTTCTTGCTGCCTCTTGCTTCCTGGCTTGCCTAGATATTGTAAACCAAGCTTTAGACCACTTATTTTTATTTTTTTGACTTGGCAAACTTTATTAGTGCGGTTTTTTCTTTGACAGTCGTGCTAGTGGCCCTTGTTGCTAACTGACAACCCGCGCCAATCCCTTTATAGCGCGAGTTACAGCCTGACAGTTGCGCCAGGCCTCTTAGCTTTTTGAGTTCACTTGTTTGCCTGCCTTCTGAGCTTGGATTTGTATCTTGCCACACCTTTTTCGACTGCTTGAGTGTGTTGGAGTCTGGTTTGACTGGTTTTGAGTCTCTTTTTGAGAGATTCTTAATTTGATTTCCTTTGATCCTTACTTGAAGGTTTGTCTGAGTCTCTTCACAATTTTGCGTCTTTTTGCTTTCGTTTTTGAAAAAAAATTTCCCCCTCTCATTCGCCGGGGGGGGGCTAAATTGGGTATGAGTGTTAATCGCCTTTGAGTGTTTTTTATTTTTTGATCTTTGGAAATCTCACCCAATTTTCTTGATTTGCACTTGACTGGTTCTTAGATCACATTAGAATCATCTTGTGTTTGATAATTCTCTTGCATAGATCACACTTGCATAATTAGAATTCTCATTTGTGCATAGATTACATTTGCATACTTTTCAAGTGAATTGTGCATAGATTACATTTGCATACTTTTCAAGTGAATTGTGCATAGATTACCTTTACTCTTTGGGTGTTTGCCATTTTCTATCGATTTCACATTTCTAGCCCTAGGGTATCTAGTGGCTTTGTGTGTCGAGCCTTCCTTAGGAGTTTTGGTCTTCTATTGGTCCCGTCAACTTTCTGATTGCTCCCTTGCACTCGTTTAGTGGTTGCTAATCTTTTTATTGCGTTATTTGGGTGACTTGCTTTGTCTTCACTTGAATTCCGCTTTGTCTCACTTTGAGCCTAGATTACACGACTCATTAGTGTCTTTGGGACTTTTCTCGTTCTTTGGAGGTTTGCTTTGCATTTAGGGAACTGAATGTGCTTGTATTGAATGAGATTTGTTTGTTATCATTTCTCAAAGTTGTTTAGTGAATTTTGCCATCAACAAAAGAAAAAATCTCTTTTGCTTTGAACTAGTTAATGAGAATTAGAACTTTTCGTTTCGATTAGTGATTAGTGATATTAAAGAAAATTTTGTTAATTCACATTAGCTGCATTAGGGAAGTTCTTTGTTGTTTGTGATCGTTTCATTTGCATGAAAGCTCTTTAACTCTTTTGTAATTAGCATTCATCGAATGGAATGACATCTTTTGGCATATAGATTGCATTTAGGGAATTTTGAGAGTTTACATACGGTAGGACCTGAAAACTGAAACTTAACACAAGATCAACTTTAAAATGAACTGAATAAACTTAACAACGCATTGGAACTTAACGCTCACATTCTAGAGGTCTAGGCTAGAGACGTGCTCCGGCGTCGTTAAACCTAGTCACTTTGTTTCACATCACGGTTGGGTGATTCCTCTTTGTGTGATTCAACTATGATCTAGTACGGACTTGTGCTCCCACATACCGTCACGTATATATGGGGAAACTCCACTAGGTTATCATCCTTGATCCATAGGAAGCCGTGTCTGCCGCCTTACAAGTCGTAACGCACCGAACACAACATTCGGGAAGATTGACTGCCGTACGGAAAGTCCTTGGCTTTCATATGATCGCTAAGGTGTATATGCAGTTTTACGGATTGTCTAGTAAACCCCTGTGCCTAAGGTTCTCAAGATAAGTCACTTTTGAATCCTTTTCGGACTCCTTAAAAGAAAAGGCTCACTTGAGCAGTTTGTCACTTCGAGCTCACAAAACATTCGAAGGCGACTAGAGTCACCTTTTTGTCCTTTTCTCGACTCTTAAAACATGAAAAAGTCCAGTTCAGTTCCTTTGTCTTAAAATTTATTCGGTCGCGTTCACATTTACCCGATTAGGTCTTGTTCGCGTTAGCTTGAGTAGGTTTCTTTTTCGTTCTTGATGGCAACTTTCTCGGGGTTCACCAACCCAAGTTCCCCCCCGACGGGAATCCTGGTCATTTCCCTCCTCTCGGGAATGTTGGTGCTCCTTACATGGCAACGTTGTCCCTCCCAGGGTTAACTGTTGGGTTGCCTGTTTGGTTGTTCTCAACCTCTCTGGTCCCCGTCATCTCACCTACTGATCAATTAGTCCCTCCACCTGAACAACCTCATGTTGATTCTAAGGTGGACCTCTCCCCTTCTCCACCCACTTCTACGTCCTCATCTTTTACTTCGCCTGGTGAAAGTCTTGATTTGAGTAACCAGGTGGCTAAGAAGAAGAAGAAGAAGACAAAGAAGAAGAAGGCTCTCAAAGGAGAGGCTAAAAACGCAGCTACCCCCTCGAGTACACCTGAAGTCGGGCCACCTTCTGCTCCTCCACGGAAGGTCAAGTTTCCTTGTAGATTGTGCAAGGATGACCACCTTCTTCGCGATTGTCCTGGCATTCCCAGGGTCTTAAAAGTATGGTCCCGCGATCCGGCCCACCCCTCATCGCCCTCTGAATCTCACGGCGCTGCTACCCTATCAGTTGGGAATAGTAAAGGAAAAGGGAAGATTCGAATCCCTTGTAGACTTTGTGAAGGCAATCATCCCCTTCACCTTTGTCCGCTCATGGATAAAGCCTCTGACGTCTTGGAAAGTCTTGCGGCTCCCTCACCCAAAATCCCTGTTGGATATCAAAGTCTTTCTGCAGCTGCAGATCGTCCCCCTGCTGACAACGAGATTGGTTCAAATTCCTCTCTTGTCCAACCTCCTCTTCCTGAACCTGGCTCTGCCCAGCCTGTTCCAAACCCATTATTGATCAGAAAGAGTGTCAACTCGAGTTCACCACCTGATCACTCTATTTTGGAAGCGCGTAATTCCCATGTTCTTCTCATCTCCTTAGATTCCCCTGAGTCCGGAAATGACTTTCCTATCCCAGCTGCTCCCGAAAGTCCCTCTTCGGTTCCTATGGAGCATGGGGCCGATCATACGATTCCCCCACCAAGTAGTTTGGCCATCTCCTTTGATTGGAGCCACCTGACCGCTTTCCGCCTTCCATCCCATATGCCTTTCTAGATTACGGTACTTGCCTGTGATAAGGCAGTACCTGGCACTGTTTTGGATGAAGGTGCGTCGGTCAGTCTTATGCCGTGCACTACTTGGCAAGCTTTAGGTTCCTCGCAGCTCGGGCGGGTCACGCAGAATCTGTTGGCTTTCGACGGAGGAGCCTGTCCATCTCTAGGCGTCTTCCAGAAGTTCCCTATTACTTTGGAAGGTAAAATTGTCTATATCGATGTGTTGGTTACCCAAGGTGTTTTATATTTCAGTCTTCTCCTTGGTCGCGACTATTTTTATGCTATGGGGGCCCTTGTCTCTTCGCTTTTCCGTGTGGTTTTCTTTCCACACGATGGAAGAATGGTGACTATCGATCAATTGTCATTCGTTAGTCCCTTGATGCCCCCTGCGCATTTTTCGTCCCCTCCTAGTTTTTATCCACCAGTTGTGTCTGCCTCCCCGCAAATCAACTACGTGGCCACCTATCCCATACCTGTATCCAACGATGTCGCCGTCGTGCATAGTGTCCTGGGGGCATTGGGTCCTGACTTCCAAGATGTTGTCCTTCCACCAGGAGTGGCCCTCTTGGATAACATGACTTCTTGTTCATTATGATGAGGTATGTTCGGAGCATAGTTCATTTTCCTATGTCAAGCTCCTTAAAAAATGAAACTAGGATTGGTCGGAGCATAGTTCGCTTTCCTATGTCAAGCTCCTTAAAAAATGAAACTAGGATTGGTCGGAGCATAGTTCGCTTTCCTATGTCAAGCTCCTTAAAAAAATGAAACTAGGTCTATGTCGGAGCATAGTTCCTTGTCTTGAGTCAAGCTCGTTAAAAAATGAATCACGGATTTTTGAGCATAGTTCCTGATCTTGTGTCAAGCTCGTTAAAAAATGAAACAAGGATTATGAGGATAGTTCTTTTACTACGTCAACCTCATTAAAAAATGAAACAACTCCCTTTCCAAATCGAGTCTGTTGATTAAGATCTCGTAAAATACAAGTCGAGTCTTTCCAAGATGTACCTCGTTTTGTGTCATTATGCTGGGGGCATGCGAGCTTATAACAAGCATAGTTTTTCGTTTCAAGCTTGTGTAAACATGAAACCAAATCCAAGCAACGTTCTCTATGGTTCAAGCTTGTGTAAAAATGAACCCATACCCAAGTCACCTTTAAGCTCTTTTCTAACTCGTAAAACATGAAAAGATTGCCGAGTATTTTTTCCCTTTTTGACTCGCTAAAAAGAATAAAAATGGAGGTCTTCTTTCAGCTCTTTTCTGACCGTTTAAAAGATGAAAAGATTGCCGAGTTATTCCTCTCGACTCATTAAACGTAAATGAGAGGCGGTCGTCTTTAAACCCTTTTCCGACCGTTTAAAAACGAAAAGATTGTAGACCCTTGTCGTTTCAGGTTCGTTAATGGAAACGAAACGACGTGATATCGGTCGCTTTTTTTACTTTTTTCGGATCGATGTCACTATTTACAAAAAGTACTCCTCGGTCGTAATGATCGGGCGGTTCTTTCGAGCATCATTTTATACTTTTTCGGGCTCGAGAGACGCAACTTTACGAAAAAGGACACCCCTGGAGTTTTCTTTTTGTTGTCTTTTCAAACTCTCTAAACATGAAAAGACGCTGAGTTCTTCCTTTGTCAGACTCGTTAAAACTTCATGATATCGGATTCCGTCGAAATGACACTCCTCAAGCATATGCTATCCCCGTCAAGCTTGTCATCCAGAAATAATCAGGGTACTCACCAGAAATGGTGGGGGAAATAAAAGAATCATAATCGTCGTCGTCGGCAGTATGTCGCTCTTGAACATGGCACTGTTTGTATTCGTGTCTGGGTGGGGACATCTCATCTCGTTTCACATTTGCCTCCATGGGTTTGGGTTATCCTATTTGACTATTCATCTACTCATCGTCTTTTTATCATGACCCCTGATCATTTGACCCCAAATACCGCCAAATTAGTCGTTGTGCCATCGATATGTTCAAGAGAAGTTGGCCTCTGCAAGAATACTCAACCTCCCTCCGATATCTCACACAAAACATATTGTCTCTTTCCGTCTCACGTCGATGATACAGGAAACATTATGGCCCACCTTCGATCAAGATCTTTTCCTGTCGACTTCAGCTCATTATCCAGGAAGGTGACCTAGAGACTCCCTTTAGGTACCTTGGAGCCTGCATGCCTCAATGGCAGGTTCTTCATGTTCGACGAGAGGTTTTCATCATTGGCCTCCGATCAGATGATTTTGCGGATCGACACCGACTCATTGATTCGCATGCCGTGGATTGTACCTATAGTACCTTGAGGACCATCGTCATTATTGGTGGCACCTCTCGCGTTTGTTAACAGTTTGCATCACTGGCTGGTAATCAGACGATGTTCATGCATATTCGACTTCGACTCCTGTATTCACATGCTTGAACTTGTACTGTGTTCGGATCGAGTTGGAGCGCAAGACCCCGGGTTGTGCTTGTTTTACATCCGGGTTGCATTTTGTGGATTTTTGTAATCATTACATGACTCATTCATTGGATGGCTGTGACCATACCTGAGTCCATTTATAGATCCTCATCGGATGGCTGCGTCCATGCCTGGATCCAGTTTTATACTCTGTTACGGATGGCTGTGCCCATACCACATATATATCATGTACTTGAGATATCAGTTGTACTTCTTTTTGCAGGTTCTCTGGCGGCAGTGTTTCAGTCACACATGTTCTTGTAAAGCACTTCACCCCTCTCTCTCTCAGGCCTCATGCTTTAGGGGGCATCTGTTACATAGTAATTTGTCACCATTTGTCACCGTCCCTATTACCCCTCTCCCGCATCTTGGAGGACCTATTCTGGGACTTGTGAGAAGTGACAAGACTTGAAACCACTTGCCTTATTTACCTCTAAACATGAGCTTCATATGCCCTTAAGACATCTCCT